>WTXF01000242.1:0-35158 GCA_022496215.1 Russula brevipes
CAGCAAAATCACCGGCAAATACGATAGCATTCCGGCCATCCCACGAACGACTCTCCATCCAGTTGACAGCATTGAAGACAGCAGCGGTCGAGCCATAGCAGGCATTCTTCGAGTCAAGACCTTCGACGTCATGATTCCCGGACGAGGCAAAAGATCCATGAGGACGGTCTTGACTGCCTTGGACTTGTCAATAAGCGTTTCGGTGCCGACCTCAAGGCGTCCAATGGACTTGGGGTCGACGTCATATTTGCGCATCAAACTGGAGACAACTGGAGATAGGGGATTCGGGTTGGGACCAAAAAAAAGTATTCGAGATGCCATTTCATTTCACATACCAGTGAGGGCCATGGAGTTGATGTCTTCCCTATCATCCGCGAATGCCATGTAGGACTGGCCGAGGCCAATGGTGTACTTGCCCGATTTGACACCATCATAGACCTCAAGGTCTTCCTCGGAAATGCACTACGGAGTTGTCAGAAGAACGGTAGGGAAGTGGGGCGGGTTCGGAAGGTGAGGTGACTTACCCTTCGAGGAAAGTACATCTCGAGGCCAAGAATTCCAACATCCTGCGGACGGGGGCGCTGGGCCTGGGCCTCAAAGACGGAGGGGGAGGGAGGGGAGGGCACTGAAGAGGTGGTCTCAATAGCCATTGTATGGAGGAAGAGGAGAGGAATAGGAATAGCGGCTGGAGTGCTTGGAGACCATTTATTAAATAGAGACGAACGAAATGGTCCGATGTTTTAGAAAAAGGCGCCAAATTTCCTGGCGAGTACGCTCGCTTGTGGTCTCGTCCGCAAACATCGCACAACCGAGACCTTACAGAAAAGTCAGGTTACATAACTGATCGGTCCTGGCCCTTGGTTGCTACAACTGTATCTGTATCATCACTTTCTCCTCTCGTCGGTCTACAGTCCACCACCCGGTTTCGGAACGGGACGCATCATTCGGTATAGTCCAACTGTATATCCGGCTTCCCTACAGCCCCTCCCGTCCCGACCGGGTCGAACGCGAATGAGCGAGAACAAGCTCGGCATCTAGAACAGGCCGCATTGTATCATCCCGACTGTCAGTCTCACTGAGCACCCGCATCCAGCCTACGCCGGGTACATCCTTGTACAGCGAGCTGGGCTCTGGGCCGTAATAACCCTGACAAGACTCAGACAGCCACCAAAGCTAGCACGAGACGTGTACCTGTCTGATAAGACAAAAGCTGTGAGCGGTGCTCCGCCGTACAAGTTCCGTCAGTCCCTTACACTGGATCCCAGTATTGAATGATTACACGGAAATATGACATTACATCCGACCAACATGGGACAGATATGCAAAGAATTTCGTACATCATAACTACAACATCAGATACCAGAAGAAACAAGAAGATGATTTGACATCCCAACAGCACATCGCATGCGTTGCGTTTGACTAATGATACATATGAAGGATTCTCTCGTCATGAAGCGGGATCACCGGCGGACGTCAAAGAGGTCAAACCCTCGACAGACATGATATTCCTTCATAAGCCTCCCTTTTGCACGACGGAATGGTACGTGTTCCGAATGCCGGTCGGCCAGGGGGCGGACAGCACCAACTTGCTAGCGCCTGTGGAATGCGATGAGCTACGCTGCGTTTAAACACCAGAAAGGATGGCGGACTCAGATCCGACCAGTAATACCCCCAAAAGCTGATGGCCGCGAGGGCGGACACTGTTGCCCCAACGCTCAATCGACGGATGGTGGTTCGCACCGAAGCCTTGTCTGCTTTGTCGACCTCAAAAGATGGGTGCTCGTAGACGTCGAAGATCCGCATACTTTGAGGTAAGGAGCAGCGAAAGGGGTCGAGTGCAGAGGAGGTCGCGACGACTGGCGAACGGTGCCGGGACGAGGATAATAGAGGGAAGAATGCAGGGCTGCGCGGCGTGCTTAGTGACCCACTATTAAAGACGACGAGCATCGGCCCAGGTCGGCCTGGCGCGCTCACTCACACTCACAACGACGCCGCGCCGTGCCGTGCCAGCGGCCAACCGGCCAACTAGCTCCGATTGATGCCCTCGGAATGATTCGGACCGGCCGGAACTCCTTCCTCGGCTCTCGTCCGCCACCAAACCGAATGGACACATGTCTGATCTCTCCCCTAGAGCGTTATTTCTGATTTTTTGTTTTACCCAATGTAAGGGTCCCGCACCAGCGTCATAAATTGCTTCCCTGGATATATTACCCGTCCACGGGAGCAGAAGCATCATATTCACTCCGCAGCTTCCCTTGAATCGACTCGATGAGCGCCGAGCAATCAATATCTATTCACAGGGTATCCTTCTTTCACTATCTAGTGATCGATAACAGAAATTCTCAGTGGGAGCTGATTGCCCTTTTGTTCTTCACCTCCTACCATTGGGAGTGTAACTAAACAATTCTCTCGGCGAATACGTGCAGTGTTCCCCGTGGGGTCGAACTTCAATCTTGAAACGAGTTCGAATAGAAACGTCTGTATCTCTATGACGCTGAAAAGCCACAGCAGATGGATACGTGGATCAGACGAAGACTAGTCGAAGCGAAGAATACCCACGCAAACCGCCACCCGAGACAGGCACGATGTCCAGCGCCGAAAGACATTCTAAGATAAGATTAACGTCAAAACGCCGTAACAGATATGGGGGGAAATTCTTTTGCGCACAAATTTGCCCACACGCCTGTGTTGGTTCCCGAGGACTTGACCGATCCGTCTAACCATCTGCTTGGCCTCCAGACGTCTGCGTCCGCCCCCCAGATAACCTTGTTCCTGAAATACGTGTAAGTTACGGAACGTAGCGAGTTTTCTGACATGATAACCTGTTATACGCAATGTCAGATATGATGACATGGGTTCCTTGAGGGATGTACAACTCTTCAATGACACTGCCGGACCGGCAATGGACTTGCTCTGACAGCGGTATGACTTCATCACGAGTAGATACTCGGAAAAGGTGCGGAACGACAGTATCGAACCGTACAGTCTCCTTGACGTCGGAATCATATTTCCAGCCGGAAAACATGGCAGTAGACGCGAGAAATTTCACCTTAATCACCGCATTAAGGAATGGAAGCGCGTCAAAGTTGACTGTCCCGGATTCATCGACATGACCAGCACCCCGTGCGTTGTATATTTCCTCACGCAGTTGGCGTTGTTCTTCAGGGTGGGTTGCGAGCTCGTAAAGTAACCAGCCCAAGGAAGTGACGGTGGTCTCGTAACCTGCCCCCAAAAGTGTACTGGTAGTCGTCAACCAACGTGACGGCCAGTTTCGTGGTGAATAGTACGCACGCGAGCTGGGGAGCGAGCTCTTCATCGTTGAGCCGCCAACGCTCCGCCTCTGAGCGGTTAGCCAGGACTGAATAAGAATAAAGTCCAGATCAGAACGCGTGTGTTCCACTTTACACGAAGAAAGACACAAATACCAATTCGGCTGAGTGCATCCTTCTTATCAACATCATTACCGTCTAGCAACCTCGACTGGATCAATCTTCGCGCGATGCCGTTTGACAGCTGTACGTGGCGACGCAAAAACGCGAGGCCGGAGGATGGGAAATGGACCATTGTGTCCAAAAGCCATGGAGGTACATGGACCATGACGCCCTGACAGAACACTTTCCAGTCTGATGGGAGTCCAAATCCTTTGGCCCTGAGAATCGCAACGTCATGATCCGAACGGCGAGTCGAAAGGTATGCACGCAACGTACATAAAGTCACGCAATGACGCAGCGAACTCTGCCCGGTCTTCCCCGTCATCGCGAAAGTCATAATTGAACGCGGCTAGACCCAAGGCGTTAAGTACGGCGGGGCCTAAGAACTCGGGTATGTTCTCGTCGCGGGCACATTCACCGAGCGACCCTGCGCGGGATTCGAACGCCTGGACCAACTATAAGGGAGTAAGCTGGGGACTCCATGCTTCGGTAAGGGCTGGCGAGGTTCACCTCGCGAGCACACTGTCTGAACACGGGGATTTGGGCCCTACTCTCGGCAGCGCCGAAGGCCGGGAGGAGAATTCGCCGCTGTCTATAATGTTCTTGTCCTATCGAGGTATCGTCATTCATAGGTCTGTCAAAAGATAGTCATGGATTTGTTATTACCCTCGGCGCCATTAACACCACGACCGGTAGCTGCGTTAAGTGCGAAGCGAGCTGCATATGGCTTGACGAAATTGTAGCGCGAGGTCTGCAAGATGTATTGAATGGCTTTGGGATCCGAGACCCACAACCTATCGTCCTGCTCAAATCCCGAATGAGGTTATCGCGTCACTCAACGGAACAAAGAAGCGACGGACGCCAAAGGGTGCTTTAATTCTGGCAACCATTCCGTAGATTTCTTGCCAGTTAACGTCATAGCTACCAACTTGTTCCCTCATCAGCTGGCGCAGATTACCTGCGATGCGGGTTCTCAGCCGCCGCAGGCGCCGGAAAGCTCGGAATGGTTCGTACCCAATAAGAAAGATTCAGGAGGTGGTCCAGGCAAGTCGTTGAGAGGGCCCCTTCGCTTCGCTTTCCATCCGCAATAGATGCACACAAAGGAAAGGAAGTATACAATCAGGGCCCACGAGTTGTAGATGGACATGGCCACGTTGAACATTGGTTTATCGAGACAGACCGCCTGATGTCCCTTAAAAACGCTAGTCGCGAGACTTTTGACACTCTGGCGAATAACGGTGGGCGTAAACGACCGCTCCTACACTAACCGCTTCGGGCGTGCCGCTTCCTCTTTTGTCGTTCTACAACGTAAATGGAGAGCAGTGGAATTCGGTTCCGTGAACGTGGAGGAAGCGGTGTGTCAGATTCGAGAACAGGACCATACTTACCACCCTTTCGGAACCCGTCCTAAACGCACTCGTGAAGCCACACATGGAACCGATCTCCAATGACACGCACCGGTAGCGCTGCATAGCCGGACAGGTACACGTGTGGATGCAGTACACAGGGGCTGGTAAGGAAGAGAAGGCTTGGTTTCAGCCACAGCCAGAGTCAGAGGGATCTTCAGGGACCTCCATTCAGTATCGGAAAGCGGAAAGCTACTGTAAGCGCGCGGAATCATTTTTTTCCGGATGGCACGGACGGCTGTTCGCTGTACAGTACTCGGATCGGATGACCGTTGACCGTTGGGCGCAGCGCAAAATATGTAAAGTTCTGGAAGGCATAATTTGCGATAACGAACTCCACACAACGACGAAATTTGGGGAAGCGATATTGGCGACAGGCGACAGCATGGCCATTTTTTTTTCAAATTTTTGGTGCATTTTCCCAACATGGCTTAGTAAGCGTGCCAAACATCCCGTCACAGGACCGACTCGGAGCGCTTTGCACTCGGCACTGACAGCACGGTAAGTCATATCTAACCTATTTGCATATTACGAGAAAGACATGGGCATATGCTATCTATCTTGCTTTGCTTTCCCAAACTCGGCGCAAGCCGCAAGCCACAAGCCACACAATAATAGGGTCCTTGACATGACGGCGTGCAATGCGGAGTTTTCTACCTTCGCACCTTTTTCACAACAAGGAACCGTCGACCAGCTGGGGGCCGAGATCGTCTGAGCGCTCTTTTGGCATTAATGTCACCCAGCGCGTTTTCTGGATCTCGGGGGCCTTCTTGCCGAAGTATCGCTCGCTCTCGAAGCCCCACTGGTCGCTCGCTCGGACCCAATTGCCGAGCCCATCCACGTACACCGCCAGATCCGCGTCCACCGGCTCGCCGAACTTTGGAATCTTGTTCTCGTAAATGTCCATGAACTTCGCCTCGAGCTCTTTGTGATAATTGTAGACCCAGTCCATGGCGCCTTGGATGTCGGTCTTGTTGTGGTGCATGACGATGGTGATGATGTTGTGGTTGTCGTCGCCGCGCGCTTGCTCCAAGTTGTATGAGGCGACATCCTACGTCAAGAAATTACATTCGTTAGCCTTGTCATCGGGGGTGTCAGTCTCGTGATGATTTACATTGCCAAGCAAGATCATGTCAATCGACAAAATTGCCAACTCCTCGATGATGGGGTGGCGAACTGCCTCGTCGGGGAGGTCCATGCCCGTCTCGAGGATGGCAAAAGATGGTTTCGCGCCAATGGTATCTCTTCTTACTTCTAGGTATTCCTGGATGCTCCGGACGTGTTTGTGGGTGCGGTCGGCGGCCTGCTGGACAACCGACTGTGTGTAAGTGCCGAAGTGTTCGATGAAGCGTTTCTGTGACCCGGGGCTAGCTGTCTTGATTGCTAGTTCCCAGAACCTAGATCGATGCCCTCTGTCAACGCTGATCCATTTTCGGTCTCTGATGGTGGGCTGCTTACTGTCTGGTCACTTCGCCGCCGATCCATTCACCTTTGGGACGAGGAGTGTGTGGGTTGCGCAAGGCGTCCATGATGATGTCTGCCATGACTTGCACCTCGTCTTCGTGCGCGACGTCTGAGTACTCGTCGTAGACGAAGAACATGTTCATAAGGTCGCATCCAGTGCGCGCGCGGTCTTTAGAGGTGACGATGAGCAGAGCACTTCGCGGTTGCCCCGACAGGCGCTTACCTTTGTTGAGCAATGGATATGCGAGGCAGGCGAGGAGGTCTAGCCAGAGGTGAGTAACAGAACTGGATTGCACAGGAGACGGCGGCTCGCACTGAAGTCGCAACGATCATAGGCATGCTGGGCTTTGGGACTGAAGGCCCCAAAGCTTCTTGCCCATGCTGCGGACTCGGCCTTGACTTCAGCGTAGTAAGGGTTGAGATGACGGGGCCATTGCCAGTGGTCGAGGTTGTTTGGTATGTAGTACTTGCTGGACATGGTCGGTTCTCAGGTATCAAGGTGCGGCAAGGTATCGAGCGGGATAAAAACCCAAAGGTTAGATGTCCCGTGGCCCGCGTCTGGCCTCATTTTATCCCCATGAATGGGGAGGCCTCGAGGAGACCTGATACCTCAACCGGGTAATCCATAGTTCCCGGTCGCTCAAAATTCGGCTCGGGTGAGCGGGTGAGAAGGTACCCCCAACTGTACTACTATAAACTCCCGTGGCGTGAAGCATGATGGCAGTCCGCGATGACAACGACTGCGCGCTTGTATGGCTTCATGGAGAAAGTTCCTTCCGATCCGATTGACGTCCGAAGCGTTCATGCGCCATGCATACCGGTGTGGCGCTTCGGGCCCTCCCTTTGGAGGCTTAGCGCTGTGGTCCTCATGCCGGGCCCCGTATTTCGTGGTGATCGGATTGAAACATGGCTGCGAATCGGGCCTCCTCATGCTGATGAAATAGCACCGCTCATGCGATCGTGTTTAATCGCGACATCATGCAAACAAGTCACAACTCATCAGCCTTCGGACCCATTTACCGAAGTCAACCCGTGGGAGGTCTCAACTCTCAACGAGACGCGCAGATTTCTATAATACGGATGCCTATTGGAAATGCACCTTTATCGACCGTACATATAAACATATATCGTAATCGCATTTGATCAAGTAAACCTTGCCCACACCGTCCTCCATCACTGGGACTCCAAATTGGCATGTTGAATGAGGTCCAAGGCAGTCCTGGACCTTGGCTCGATCGAACATCTGAATGGAGCTGGGTGACTAATCGCAAATGTAAGGATGCGCTGGTCTAACTCCGAAAAGTGGGGCGCAGGCGACATACCAAACAGTTCCAGGTTTGAGTTTGACCTCGGGTGTGATCACATTACCGTGATCATCGACCGCCTTGGAAATGTTGTACACAGATAAGATAGAAGCGATTGCGATCCAGATTGTGTCCAGGGCCATACTCTTCCCCGCACAGGCACTAGCCATTGGGTGTTATTATCGCACAGCGCTTTGACGAACAATGCCCGACATACCGGCGTCCAAACCCAAAGACACCGTTGTCTGCAGGATCAGGTAAGTCGTTTTCGATGAAGCGCTCAGGCTTGAACTTCTTGGGTTCAACAAAAACAGTTTCATCGTGGAGTATGGCCCTAGAAAGCAGCGTCAATAAGGAGAAAACCGGCTATAGCATCTCACTGATTGCATACCAGGTGTTCCCGAGAACAGATGCACCAGCGGGGATAAAGTAACCCTTGTATTGGTCCGAGTTGATTGATCTATGAGGCACGGCTAGGGGTAGAACTGGGATCCACCGGAAAACCTCTTTCATAACGGCTGTAACATAAGGGAGGTCATCCTTATCAGCGAAGGTAGGAAGGCGATCCCCCAGAACGGCGTCGAGCTCGGCTTGTGCACGCTTCTGTGCTTCTGGATGCAGAGTCATTGCTAACATGAAGGTCGTCATGGTGGACACGCTAGTATCTGCGCCTGCTGCATAAGCGACGGCCGCAGAGTCCTTGATCAGTTCTTCGGTAAGGACTTCTCCCTTCCCAGTGGCAGTGCTTGCCGCATTTTGCTCTAAGCACGTGGAGACGAAACAAGGCACCGCAGTACCGTTCCTCTAATGACAAGTTATGGCACCCCGTCAGATACAGTGCCAGGAATGAGAGCGTACTCACGAATTTCTCCTTGACCATATCATACGGGACATTAATCATCGCTTGAGAGAGCTTTCGCCATTCCCTTGCTTTTTTCTTGAACCCAGCACCGGGCATCCATTCAGGGACATACTTAACTAAGGAAAAGTCTGAATGGAAAACAGAGCCGCCGATAATAAAGGACCATACGACTGGGAAAAAGGTCGACCAGAAAAGCGCCAGGCACAGCAGCTTCCGAGGTGCTTTGTGAAGCCTCCTCTACAAGACGCACATATGGATCATTATTATCAACAACCGTGTGGCCATATCTGATGAACTGCTTAGAATCCGAAATAGGAAATAGAGTGTCATGAGTCCTTACACTCGCTTCATGATGACATGCGCAGCATAGCTAGGGAACAGTGAGAGGCTAAGACGCGGAGATAGGGAAATCCTGACGTACTGTCTCAGATGCCCGACATAATTTTCGGGTGACTTCAAAAACAAAGTCAGAAGCTCTTTTGATATCTCAAGTTGTATCCCTTGATGTTCTGCCACGCTATGATTGAAGTGACTGTGAAAGACGCGGCGGTGCTCCTTCCAACGTGGGCCATAGCGCATGAGCGCGAACGTCCAGTCCCACCCCATTCTACATAGATATGATATGAGGGGACGAGTAGAAGGATTAAGGACCTGTGATAGCATACAAATCGACTATCATGGGCAGATCAGGGCGGTCTGAGTAGTTGGAACCCCTCTTGTCAAAAATATCTGACACGGCTTTGGCTGAATTCAGGACGATCATGGTGTTGCCCATAATGTTAAGGGAGATGATATCCTCCCCTGCAGTTGAGGAAGGTGGACGCATGAGTAAGGAGAGCAGCTCCTAGTGATAGGACTATACCAAATTGGCGAGACCAGTCCCGACACTTCACGTTCACATCATCGCCCGCGAGATCGAGCAAGTTCCCAAGGATCGGGAGGCTCTTGGGGCTTGGGGGGAGAGGCAGGGACGATCTGGCGCCTAAAAGCTGCTTGGTCCAGAAGGCAGCGAGCGTGAGGAAAGCTAGAGTGGCGACGACCAGGATAAAATCCATGGTGCGGGAGGACGAGGGAAGTTAGGAATGGTTCGGATGCCCGTCACTCAAGGTATTTGGGAGCAGAGGGATAGCAATCGCGCATCGGGTAAGGTTGGGCGCTGATTCGCGTAGGAGCGCCTGCCGAAAGACATTTCCAATTACAATATTGAACGATCACGCGTGGAATTCGCGTCCGCGTCCGAAATGCTAAGCAGCCGAGAAAACTGTCAATGCGAGCGAACAAGGCGGCCATGAGGCACGGTGCCGATTAACTGTCCCCGAAGGAATAGGGCCAAAAAATACCTGGCCTTGATGGAATTAGTGGTGTCCTCGCCATAAATAGAAACATAACCAGCACACAGGAGTACTTTCCCGGGCCTGACCCCCGGTTCGGACAGGACCTTCTTGGACAGTCACAATATCAATATCTCACCCATTTTTTACTCAATCACTATGAAACTTGATACATGCCATCTCGTAGCTTGCATGAATAGAATCCAACCATTTTTTTTGATGGGAATGCACTGAGTAGTGAGAACGAAAAATGATGGTTTGTCTCGCCTGCCGACCGATGCCGTGTCGGAGTTTACTATGTGCGACGAAAATGGCAAGGTCGCGATCTTATGACATTTATCTTATCTTATCTTATCGCGGCACTGTACCACGTCCTCAAACAAACGCACGGTTGGGCCAAGGCTAGATGTGACCATGTGACTGTCCGAGAAGGGGGTCGTCCGAACCGGGGTAGAGTAGAGCCAAAGAACGCGTCCGCCTCCATGTCGCTCAAGGGCGAGTATCATTGCACTGCCTCGCACCACCCTGTATTATATGACATTCATTACGAAGTCCACCTTTTTTTCAAAGCATAGTCAACGTTAGCAGGTACCACCGGCACTCGTCCTTCGTGCATTCATCACGGACTACAGCCGCAATCGTCGAGCCGAAACCGAGCGTTCGCAATATGATCCAACTAATCCCATTAGCCTCTTTGCCCACTCAGGTTTTCGAAGTGGATTCCATTCACCTTTTCAACGACGCCTAAGGTGGGTCAAGGACTTCACTTCCAATCTGATCTGCTTCCGAACCCAAACAAGTAGTGATCTGAGAAATCGGGCGCTTGTCCCATCACGTGAACGAGTCCACCCCACGGACGAGTGTCTCATTTGAGGACGAAAGGCCTTGAAAACAATAAGACCGGTTTTGCTTATTAGCTCGTCCTTGCTTCGTCTCATTTCCCTCCAACCTCTGCGAATATGTCTACCTCTACCTCACCCGAATCCTTCACTGGCGAATGGATCACATCTGATCATCCTCAGTACTCTGAAGCTATCGCCCGTTGGTCTGTCAATGCAGAGCGCCGCGCTGGAGCCGTCGCGTTCGTCAAGAGCCCTCAAGATGTCGCGACCGTTGTGAAATATGCAAGGCAGAACAGGATCTCAGTCGCCATCCGCGGTGGTGGCCACAGCACATCCGGTGCATCCTCGATTGAGGGCGGGATAGTGATCGATCTCTCTCGCCATCTATCTGGCGTGAGGGTAGATCCGACAAAGAAGCTCGCATATGTCGGCGGTGGGGCACTTTGGGAAGCAGTCGACAAGGCAGGAATCGAGCACGGGCTTGCTACCGTCGGGGGTACCGTAAACCATGTGAGTTCATCCCCATGTTTTTTATATTTCGATTGAGTCACCCCTCGTATAAAAGACTGGTGTCGGAGGGTACGTACCTCACCACTACTCCTGATCCGCCTCTATTTACAGCACACATGTTAGTCTGATCCTTGGTGGTGGATACGGCTGGCTGACTGGTGAACACGGCCTTGCGTTGGACAATCTCGTCCAAGTACGTCGCGGCGCACATTCCCCAGTTTTGCTGCCTCACCAGTTTGTAGGCCACTGTCGTTACGGCCAGTGGGGAGATCATTACTGCCAACGACGCGGAAAACGCGGACTTATTCTGGGCACTTCGTGGCGGAGGGTGCAACTTTGGTGCCGTAACGGAGTTTGTCCTTCAGCTTCACCCCCAAAGGCGGACTGTCTTTGGAGGAATCATCGCGTTCCCTCAGCCCAAGATCAACGATGCTGTGGCTACGGCGGCCAAGCTTTGGGAGGACGGGCTCACCGAAAAGGAAGCGCTCCACTATGGCCAGGCCTTGGATCCAGCTGGCAATGTGCGATCTTTTCGATCTTCGGTCACTCGACCTCGACCTGACACGTATCATGTGACAGCCCATTGCCCTGTTCGTTCTTTTCTGGAACGGTTCGGAGGAGGAGGGTCGCGCTCATTTCAAGCCATTCTTCGACATCGGTAAGCATAATCTAGACTCCGACCTCGTGGGCGGAAATGAAATACTGCCCGCAGGTCCCGTGATGGACAGTTGCAAGGAAATGCCCTTCGAGCAAATCAATACCTTGCAAGTGAGTGTCTTCGCTTGGTCATCCCTATACAGTGTAATCATCATCTACATCTCTACAAAGAATTTCAATGTCCAACACGGAAGCAACTACTACATGAAAGGCGTTTACTCCAGTGGACCTCAGATACCAGTGACAGATAAATTGGTGTCTCGTCTCCCTGAGCTCTCGGCAAGTACTGGTCTGAGATTGGTCGTCGTGTACGAATTCTTCCCGACGAAGAAGTACCTCTCCGTGCCGAACAATGCTACTGCCTACATCCGCGAATCCCGACTCAACGTTCTCTTGCTTGCCGTATGGGATCCCAAGGACACCGACAAACTGAGCGTGGTGCGCAGCGCCACGAACGAACTAGCTCGCATCGTCGTCGATGGCGAGAAGACAAGACCGAAAGCACCCGATGCCGGCTACGGGAATTACGGTGAGTGACAGCGGAGAAAGTGCGTCGAGACGCGTATTCTCATACAACCTTGCCAGACTCCGAGGACATAGCGTCGGCTGTTGAGGGAACCTCCCGGCTCAGTGCGGGCGCGGAAGCCCTCTTCGGCGAGAATTATGCCAGACTTCAGAAGATCAAACAAAAGTACGACCCAGACCTCTTCTTTTTCAAGTGGCGCCCGATCAAGCCCCAGGCGTGAAGTCAATTCGAGATTTTTAGTTGAGATCAAGACAAAGGAAACCAAAGTGTCCGTGTTGTAAATGTCTTTCTCTCTGTCCGTGTAGTACGAAGGAGAATGAAAATGCCAATTTACTCTTTATTGTTGATGATGTCCACGGTGAAAAGCTTCCCAGACCTGCGCATTTATACAAAGACATGCCAAGACGATGCTTTGGAAGAGAAAATATGGGAAGGGAAGTGGGACTACGGAGGTCGTGCCACTAGCTTGCATGGTACAAGGATTGAGGTGACGATCCGTGACAGTCGTTGGGTCAGCGAGCACTATAATGAACCCAAAAAGGAGACTTCGACTTGTGAAGATAATCTCGAAGTGTTCAGTCCTTCATCTGATAATTTTTTCACTAACACAAACACCACCCATCCGGAAAGGTGGCCCCGAAGCTCGCGTTTACTAGAAAGCAGTGTAGTCGCTTCCGGGGAGAGCAGGGAGATGTAAACCTTGAACAGCATCCGGGCGATTGGGATCTAGTGGCGCAATCGACCTGGAAGGACCAATCGCCGAGATGATGAAGGCACCTGCGCAACAGGGCCATCCCCGATCAATAATCCACCCACATCCACCGGGGGATCGCGTTGCCGATTCTCGTCCTTCCTGATTTCCATTGTATCCCCCCTCCGCGGCATCACTTCGAAATCGATGAAAAAAAAGGCAGTTCTTCGCGACGTGTTCCTCGACAGACTGCCATGTAACGTGAAACTTTCTTGTTACGTCTCTGAGGAGTATGAGCTCACATTTTTCAATTCGCGTACCAAGAACCTCGTCACGAACTGTGCGCCACCTTCGCCGTCTTCGGGGTCGTACCAAATATTGGTTATCGTAATGGGACCCTTAGGAATGTATATGCCATTATACATGTCATTCTCGGACGAGAGATGTGGAACGCCAAGTAAACCCACAGGTCGCCTGCGTATAACTCCTTTAATGATGGCGCGAATGGGGGGTAGATGTGGCGAGTCTACGCTAGAAATGCGCGTTTGTCCAACGATCCAGTTAAGATCCGCTACCTATTGTAAACACAGAAGGCGTGAATGAGTGCAGTGCCAGTGTATGGACGTCCTACGTGGTTCCTGTAAGCCAAGAATTCTCACATCGAGACACCCCGGACCTAGATCGAACTTGAAGTCAGTACGAGGCTTGGGCAATCCATGCCTTTCAGCTCGACTAATGTAAGGAAGGATCGGCTTTTCACCTTTGCCGTTGAACAGATTCTCGATGTAACCCGAGTTTCGTATACCGATACTTTCGCGCCGCGCTTCCACTTGGCGCGTGAACGTTCAACATCGGTTTATCGTGGAGAAAAAAAAAAGCCACACCTGCTTGGATCGTACATCATCCATGAGAAATTTTCCACGGCGTCATGGGTTAAGAGAGGAGTCCGGCGGCGAGAAGTACTTCCCTGAATTCCGTGCCCTGATGGGCTCTCGGTAGCTACTACAATAATGCGATGCGTCCCGTAATCCGTGGAATAGCTGCCAGTGTCAATAGCTGCCAGTGTCACAGAGGCAGGAATGTTGGAGGGCAACCAGAGTAAATTGCGGCGCGGATATCATGAAGATCCACTGCTACTTTCTGGGTGTCAAGTTTGATCAGAAAGATGTCTAACCAAATTGTTGTTCCCACATGAAATTGAGCCATTGCCATGTACGCAGTACGCACCTGGAGATATCTCCCACGAGGGGGAGACCTTTAGTCTAAATGGCGGTTTTCGCCATGGGCCGCTGCCAGCATATCATCAAAGTGATACCAAAGGCAGCCAGAACGCCGGAGACAAAGGTGGAAGGCCGCCGCAGACTCAGCAGTCAGCACAAGGCATGTTCAATTGTGAGGTTGAGGCGCGCATGGTGGGTTGTGCAGTAGCAGCAAAAATGGATTCGGACAAAGCCAGGCCCAAAGAGAATATCTTTACCACACACAGGTCGTCAGTAGGCCTCAGTATTTCAGCCATTGTTTGAGGGGGGGGAAAGGCAACAAATCAAAGATGTTCGGTTGCTTGGCGCAGCAAGACAGGGATGATGTAAGCATCGCTAAGTGTGCGTGAATTTGATCTTGGGCGCTTGAGCGGAAGCAACTGTACTGCAACTGTCCGTACAGGCGAAACCATGATACACATCAGTCCCCCAAGGCAAATTCCTTCCACATGTCTGACAAATAATTTGATGTGGCGCGAGAGCCATTAGTTGCAGTCAAAAGGGACGGGGCCGGGAGCGGAGAAGATAATATTGGAATCATTCAACATTGATATGAAAATTAGGGTGCACAACCAAGTGCACAACGCGGCGAGGCCCCGCGAGGGGAAGTGTATCAAGATGACCCACGTTCTCGTGCATTTTTGTGGACTGTGAAGACCCAGAGTCAACTGTTGAGGGAACCTCCCACCTTATTGCTTCGGACGCAGAGGCGTCCCTTTTTTGTTGGCGAGAGTCATGCCGAACATGGGAAGCTCAAACAGGTATATGACCCAGACCTTGTCTTTTTCAAGCGACGCCTCATCACGCCGCAGGCATGGATCGGATTCTAGTTCTGGAGGACGCAAGATGAATAAAACCAAGAACGGCCGTGTTGGGTACGCGCACTCTCAACTTGGGGAGCATGGATCTGGAGGTGGATGACGGCCATGTTCACTACGCCAGCTACGTGATCGGAACTACAGAAACAGTGGTCCAATTCCGCAGCTCGGCATTACAAGTCATTCGAACGAATTAAATGCGAGTCCTTCACCTGTTCTCTTTCTCCTCGATAACACAACCACATTTACCCTACCCATTCGGACTAGTGGCCTCGAATCTCGCGTTCACTGGCAAGCAGCGCAATCACTTCCGGGAACCGCGGGGAGAATTCTGCTTTGAACGGGACCGGACGACTGGAATCCAGTGGCGCAATCAACCTGGAAGGCCCAACAATTGAGAAACGGATCAAGTACTCACGCAACAAGGCCATCCTCCATACATCCATCTACATCGATCGGGATCTCCTTACCGTTCTCGTCCTTCCCTGGCCCAATTGTGAACGCCCACGCCAACATCGCAAGGTTGATGAAAAGCGAGTTGTTTGCGACGTGCTTTCCGACACAGACACGCCTCCCAAATCCGTATGTGACGTGACCTTCATCCTTTGTTTCTGGTGCGCATGACATCACTTCTCCATCCGCGTCCAGGAATCGCTCCGGATTGAATTCTGTGGCGTCTGGGCCATAGGCCTCAGGGTCACGATTGAGGTGCCAGACATTGGGTACGACGATGGAACCCTTAGGGATGAACATGCCGTTGTACCAGTCGTCTTCGATCGAGAGATGTGGGAAGCCAAGAGGGTCGACAGGCCTCCAGCGCAGCGCTTCCTTGACCATGGCACGAATATAGGGTAGATGGGGGAAGTCTGCGAAAGTTGGGATACGTGTTCGCCCAACGACTGTGTCGAGTTCGTCTTGAGCGCGCTTTTGTACATCTGGATACAGTATCATGGCAAGGGTCCACCAGGACATCACCACTGCTGTCGAATCGGCGCCTGCTCCGCTGCTGATTTTGAGCACAGGGAGCGGAGATGAGAGCAGGTGGATGTACATACTACACTGTTGCTGCGAGCCAAGAATTCTCATGTGCAGATAGTCCATGCCTGTCTGCGTCCTTGATCAAAGTCGCTACGAAGCTGGGGCGGTCTATTCCTTTGAGCTGAACCACCGTGAGTAATGATCGGCGAGTGAGGAGGAGAACGGACCAGCTTCTCGTTTACGCTATTAAACAGAGCGGCGAACATAACTGAATCCCTCCCATACCAATACTCTGCGTCACGCTTCCATTTGGCAAATCTACATTATTGGCAGTCGATCCAACGTTGATTTATTGGGGGATTGAAAAAAGGGACACACCTGCTTGGAATATGCATCAACCAGGGGAAAAATTCCACAAAGTGAGCGCCAGGAAGGGCCGCCCGAGTTAAACGTGCAACAGAATCATTCACTGCCTTGACTCTCGAATCTAGCTCTGAGACGATCGGGGGAGTATCATATGTCACAGACATGATCACGGACGCAGCGGTCCGACAATAATGTTCATCCCACGTCGCCGGCTGTGCAAGGAGACCGTTGGTGAGCAGAATCGCTTCCGTGAGCTGGATGGTCTGGAAAGACCTGGCGACGGTCTTTCCGAGACCTTCATGAGCAGCCTTTCGCATCTTACGCCATCTGTAATCCCATCAGGAAGCGTTCACGATTGTTTTGAATAGACGCACAAGTTACCGTAATTCATGAATCCCAAGGATAAACCGCCACAGAGGATTTGAGCTGCGACGATGTTCCGCGGACGGCCAGAGTAAATTGCAGCGCGGCGGTCAAGCAGATCTGCCGCTGCCTTCTGGCTATTGAGAACGATGATAGGCTGACCTGCTGCATTCAGGTAAAAAATTTCACCTGAGAGAATCGTCAGGGAAAAGTACTAAAAATTTGGGGAAGATCTCTGACCAAACTGCTCCTTCCACTTCATGAAAACGAGCCATTGCTTTGTGCGCATCTGCAGGACGTTTCCGAGGAGAGGGAGACCCTTTGGTCCAGGGGGCAACTTTCGCCATGGACTTTGAAGATAGCGTACAATCAACAAAATAGCAAAGATAACCAGGACGCCGACCGTCAGAGTTGGGTGCTGCTCTGCAGCAGTGATTACCGCTGAAAGGGACAGGATAAGGTTGGTAGACATGTCTGCAGATATTCAATGGCTCCTGCAGTGTGGGGGCTATAAATACGAGGGAGGGACTTCAGGACGGGGCATCATCCGCAGCTCTGTCAGAGAACAGTGGGCGGTTTCCTGTTGTAGTTGCGTTTATTTGTTCCGATTGATCACCACTTCCAGGAGCGATCGTTTCGCAATGACAACTGTCAAATGTCGAGGGAACTAAAAAAAAAAGACCCCATGAGTAGTAGACATTTGACAGTTGTCATTGCAAGACATCGATGAGACATGTTGACGTGCAGGAAGACGACCCACTGCCTCATCCAGTTGTGGCGAGTTCGATAGCGTTTTTAATGCTTGGAAGTCCTGAGGGGCTTAGTTTGTGTATATGTGGCGCATGGCGAGCAGGCAGTCTTGTTGGGAGATAATGCAGGCAGAAGCAAGTTGAAAGTCACATGCTGGCACGTAGAGATTGATGGAGAAGGGAAGAGGGGGGATCCCAGATAGGCGGGTGTTGATTGAGCAAAGGAACGAACGTAAAAGTGGAGATGTGCTGGGTCATCCGCCATCAGGATCGTGGCAGAAATCGTTGCGTTGGGTCTGACTGTCTGCCATTGTACTACTCCACACATTACAATAAATGTCATCGAAACAAGTCTTGGAACATGTTACCGTCCTACTCCCATGATGGGATGGGCCGATATTTTTCTACAACCGATCCTTGCTCAATGCTGGTGCCCACGAGTGAGTTTCCGAGGCAACAAGAGCTTTGCAGTGCGCACCGTAAACAAGCGAACGTGAGTGCAAATTTCGGTGCAAAAATGTAGCGCCTGCTTGATTGACATGCACCCCGAGATTGCCATACGAGTGAGAAACGTTGCACCCTTGGCTCGGTCATATCATTGGCCTTGTGGGCGGCGTAGTCAGCCACTGATGAGTACTATGAGTGCTTGTTATCTCACGACCGCGGTGGTAGCAACTGAATGGCGCCTCCGAGTCTGAGACCGGGATTTCGGGGTAAACTGCTCTCCGATAATACCTATGCGACTATGGCCGGAAACGGGCAAGACGCGATGGAAGCCGGACGATAGTAGGAACGAATCCCGTCATGGTTATCCTCGATCACTTTCCTCCCGCATTGTCTTCCATCAATGGAATTCGCCCTGTTTTTTGGGAGTCTATTGAACGGCATGAATAACAAAGACGTTGGACGCTTACAGGGCCGGTGGCAACGGCCTGGGGTTTTCACCTCGGCCGGGCCCGTCCCTAGGACACGACACCGACCATGACAGAAGGAAGGCAAGCCTCAGTCGCTTTAAGGAACTTGATGAACACTGTTGTTCTCTCCCTTGTCCCAAAGAGCGATGCGGTGATAGGTCGCCGTCGGTGCAAGGTAACTTAAGAGACGCGCGAAAACTGCGTCGATTATGTAAGTGACTCTTTGAGGGTTGGCTCGGGAAGTGCTCTGGATCACAGCTATTATTACTTAGGCCCACCTCCGAGTCTATGACCTCGTGCTCAATCAAAACAACCAACATGATCCTGCGAGGCTTGATCTAGAACTCGTCACCGCGCCACCGGGAGGCATCTCCACCGCATCCTGCCTTCTATTACGTTCACTTCAAAAAAGTTTCATCCGGCGCCTCCCTTTTGCCCCCTGTTTTCAGGTCCCTCAGTGTCGACAGCACCACTCTCGAGCCTCTCACGCTTCGCACGCAACTTCTCGAGGCGGGTCTTGACGACCGCACAAATTTGGCGGGGATAGTTCCTCTTATTACTCACCTCCTAGTACGCGCTTCTTGTTTGCGGTTTGCGCAGGCACATGCATCTTCAGTTCGAGCGCCGCGACGCGCCGTCAGCGAGTTCTGTCTCTTGTTAAGCTCAGGACATCGGGTGCTCGACCTCTCTGTTCTCATGGCACCTGATGACCTATTTTCCGGCCTCTTTCGCACCTTCTGTTTTATGTGCATGCCCCCCGCGGTTTTGTCGTACTTCGACCCTGCGCACTGGACCGAAGAGCAGAGCCTTATACATGTTTGGCTACCTGGGGCCTTCGCCCGAGGGAATCGAGCACGTCTAAAACGGCTTAGTGCCTCATGCCCAACACCAAGGGCTGTGATCTGTGGTGGCCAGTTTTGCGTGACGGGGCTGTCCAAAGAGGAATGATGCACTTCCTATCCCCAGACGGAACACACTGGCCGATCCCGCGGACGCTGTGTCCTTTCAATTGGCGTCCTTGGTCATGCGATTCCCTGACACAGAACACATGACTGCCTCCCGTTCTCGATCTTCTCCGCAGCATCGTGCGCTCGAAGTCAAGCCATTCTCCGAACATGTATAAGTACGCCTCATACTTCGATCTCAGGGAGCGAACGGAGTGTTGCCACAGGTCCCGTCATGTACACTTGAAAGGGATCGCATCGCCGAGCAAGCACCTCGATCCATTCACACGAGTGCCCTCTCTTGGTCATTCCTATACTGTGGGATCATTGTCAATCAAGAATTCTCACGATAAACAAGCATGGAAGCAACTGATAAAGGAAAGGCCCTTACCCGTGGATCTCGTATAGATGTGATAGAACATCCGGTGTCCTGTCTCCACGAGTGATCTACAAAGGGAAGCAAATCTGATTTATCGTATTTGAAGACTTCTAGCGAGGAAGCTACCGTGCGTACCGAATGGCGCCACTTGCACACAACCGGAAAGTCTCACGTCAAATGATCTCGTGTCAGCTTACATGGTATGACAAAGATGCACACAGATTTGATGCGATGTAGCACGTATGCTACAACAGAAATGTGTCGCACTGGCATTTCCATACAAGGAAAGAGAGTAAGGTCAGAACCAGCCGGGACGGAAAGTGCGTTGAAACACACGTTCGGCTACATCTTGCTAGCGTCCGTAAACATGGCGTCTGCTACTGCGGAACTTCTCCCCACGGATGGACGTGAAAGCGCCAACGGTGAAATTTTTGGAAGGCCCCAAATGGTGTAATCAGACCTTGTCTTTTTTTTCGAGTGGCGGCTCGTCCGCCCTCAGGCCTCAGGTGTCAACTCGATTCGAGTGTCGGTGGGACACGAAGCAAAGGAATACAACACAGAAATACGCAGTTTGTACTGCAAGACCTTGGCCTGCTTCAATTCCACGCCTCGATAATACAAGTACACGGACGAATTGAGTCGCATGAACCATCCAAATCCTTCAAACGTCCTCTTACTCTTCCATAACACAACCACTCATGCATTGCCCCATCCGACCTAATGGTCCCGAATCTCGCGTTCATTGGCAAGCAGCGCAATCACCTCCGGGAACCGCGGGGAGAAATCCACTTTGAACGGGACCGGACGACTGGAATCCAGTGGCGCAATCAACCTGGAAGGCCCAACAATTGAGAAACGGATCAAGTACTCACGCAACAAGGCCATCCTCCATACATCCATCTACATCGATCGGGATCTCCTTACCGTTCTCGTCCTTCCCTGGCCCAATTGTGAACGCCCACGCCAACATCGCAAGGTTGATGAAAAGCGAGTTGTTTGCGACGTGCTTTCCGACACAGACACGCCTCCCAAATCCGTATGTGACGTGACCTTCATCCTTTGTTTCTGGTGCACATGACATCACTTCTCCATTCGCGTCCAGGAACCGCTCCGGATTAAATTCTGTGGCGTCTGGGCCATAGATTTCAGGGTCACGGTTGAGATGCCAGATATTGGGTACGACGATGGAACCCTTAGGGATGAACATGCCGTTGTACCAGTCGTCTTCGATCGAGAGATGTGGGAAGCCAAGAGGGTCGACAGGCCTCCAGCGCAGCGCTTCCTTGACCATGGCACGAATATAGGGTAGATGGGGGAAGTCTGCGAAAGTTGGGATACGTGTTCGCCCAACGACTGTGTCGAGTTCATCTTGAGCGCGCTTTTGTACATCTGGATACAGGATCATGGCAAGGGTCCACCAGGACATCACCGCTCCTGTCGTCTCGGCGCCTGCCCCGCTGCTGATTGTAAGAACAGGGAGCGGAGATGAGAGCAGGTGGATGTACATACTAAACTGTTGCTGCGAGCCAAGAATTCTCATGCGCAGATAGTCCATACCTGTCTGCGTCCTTGATCAAAGTCGCTACGAAGCTGGGGCGGTCTATTCCTTTGAGCTAAACCACCGTGAGTAATGATCGGTGAGCAAGGAGGAGAACGGACCAGCTTCTCGTTTACGCTATTAAATAGAGTGGCGAACATAATCGAGTCTTTCTCATACCAATACTCTGCGTCACGCTTCCATTTGGCAAATCTAAGTCATTGACGGTGGGTTCAATGCCGGTTCATTGATGTATCAAAACATTGCTCACCTGCTTGGGATGTACATCATCCAGGGAAGGAACTCAACAAAATGAGCGCCAGGAAGTGCCGCCCGAGTCAAACGTGCAACAGAATCATTCACTGCCTTGACGCTCGAGTCTCGCTCTGAGACGATCGGGGGAGTATCATATGTCACAGACATGATTACGGACGCGGCAGTCCGACGATAATGTTTATCCCACGTCGCCGCTTGTGCAAGGAGACCGTCGGTGAGCAGAATCGCTTCCCTAAGTTGGATGGTCTGGAAAGATCCCACGACCGTCTTGCCAAGGGCTTCATGAGCAGCCCTTCGCATTTTACGCCACCTGCGACGTCGTCAGGGCACACTCACGGCAGCCGCGAAATCGACACACAGATTACCGTAATTCATGAATCCCATAGATAAACCGCCACAGAGGATTTGAGCTGAGACGATGTTCCGCGGACGGCCAGAATAAATTGCGGCGCGGCGGTCAAGCAGATCTGCCGCTGCCTTCTGGGTATTGAGCACAATGACGGGCTGACCCGCTGCATTTAGGTAGAAAACGTCTCCTGAGATAACTGTCAAGGAAATTTACTAAGAAGAAAACTGGAAATATCTCTGACCAAATTGTTGCTTCCACTTCATGAAAACGAGCCATTGCTTTGTGCGCATCTGGAGGACGTTTCCAAGGAGAGGAAGACCCTTAGGTCCAGGTGGCAACTTTCGCCATGGACTTTGGAGATAGCGCACAACTAGCAACATAGCAAAGATAGCCAGGGTGCCAAACATCAGAGCCGGGTGCTGCTTTGCAGCGGTGATGACCGCTGAAGGCGACAGGATAAGAAGGTTGGTAGACATGTCTGCCAATGATGGTTTCTCCTTGCAATGTGGGGCCCTATAAATACGAGTGAAGACCCTCGGAGATCCAATATTCGCAGCTCTATCAGAGTGGAGCATCCGGCGAGTATGATGCTCTCATGTTATGGGCTTTCGATTTTCGTGTGTGTGTTCCGAATAACAGGCTTTATTTCCAGTGTGATCCTTTGGCAATGATAAATGTAAAACCGCCGAAGGAGCAAACAAAAGAGCCCCAAAAGTTAAAAGCGAGCACCGGAGGAGCGAAGAAAGGAGATGACCCTGAGGCACGTTGAAATATAAAAGTGCTCTCCCCCATTTAGTAGTGAGTGGCGTTCAGGTCGAGTAGCTGAAAGCTGTCGTAGTGTTGCCACGGATCGGACTTCAAGTGGGTCGGGATATGTCCGTAGACATGCTACGCAGGGGGAGAAGCTAATTGAGAGACTAAGCATGACGAGACCCACTGCGAGGGACATTCCCCAGGGCATGGAGAGAGTTGGGGCAGTGTTTAATAACAAGGGTGATCCAAGTAAACAGGTTTAGGTGATCGGTGAGGAGCAAAGCAGACGCAGCGCAGGCACGACACAGAGTAGAACAAATGTGCTCTCGGATATATGCACGCCAAGTGGAGGCTTTCGTTGCGCATGTTTCATATCCGTCAACCGTTCAGGTGAGGAGAAAGTGATAGTCCACAATATATCATTATTCCACAGTACTGTGGAGCTAATAAGTGCTACGGCGATGAGGAGTAGAGGAGTGGAAGCTCAGAAATATTGCGTCGCTTACGAATAGTGTCATTGGCCAAGGCCCAAGAGTCAAGACATTTTTCCCTCCGGATTCATGGGTTAGTGGGCGTAGCGAGCGGCGAGAAACTTGTCCTTGCGTTTGATAGAGGCAGGTCCCAAGGATGCCACACCCCGAGTGGATGGTCCCATTTTTTTTTCCATTTACGCATGAAGCATGAAGGGCGGTCGACGATCTTCCCGGCATATGAATCGCTTCCCAGTGCCGGTACTGTATTGCGAGTGGGTGTGGAACCCGGGGCAAAGTCGGGCGGGCACCGAGGTGAGCGGGGGATCGCATTCGCAGCGCGCATCGAGGGCGAAAGAAAGTAGAAAATGATGGTAGAGCAACAGGAGAGGAAGGAACTGGTCGCTTCTTGCGCGCCATGCCAGTGGGACGCGATGCTTCCCTGGTTCGGAGTTTGCCCTTGTCAATTACAGCAGGCCCGGGGGTGCGCATCAACCACGGAAAATAGTCTATTCGCGGCCGTCGCGGCAGCAATTGCCGCCTCTTTGCCTGTCGGGGGCCGACTTTGTCTTTTCCATGCCACCCGGCATCTGAATCTCGTGCCAGGAGTTGGCCTCCGCGAGCGCGAGCCTGAGCGCGCGGGTCAGCCAGCAGCCGACTGCCAATGGTAGGCCACCAGCGGTATCTGGGCCATCGTCGTCCACCTCGAAAGTTCTTCCCCGCTCTCTTCCTCTTCTGACGCCTTCAGATTACCCGCCTTCCTGGTGTCATCGACGCCGCTTTGTGTGGCGCGCCTTCCAGTGCTGCGCCGCAATGTGGCGGCAGGTCCGCACGGCATACACCGTCTCGGCCTTTTGCATCTGTTTCATCATGATGCTGCTTGCCCTCTACGGAGTGCGAGTGCTTCTGAGCCGCACACCTGACCAAGGAATTTCGCGCGCTGGCCTGCCTGGGCCCGTTGGTTGTCCCTGCGTGCAGAGTTGAGCTTGCTTGGGAAGGTCTCTTCAGTTGCCCAGCGCATCTGGAAAGGAAACCTACTCAGTCACTCTATTTCTGAAGCTGAACACATGACAACCTCTCGCTATCAGCAAATGATGATCTAGAGTTCGTCCTCATGGGCGGAAATGAAGTAAGTACTTCCACAGATCCCGTCATGGATACTTGCAAGGAAACATCCCATGAGCAAGGCAGTAGTGTTCACATGGGCATCCTCCTTTGGTCATTCCTATGCTGTGGTATCATCGTTTACCCAGAATTTCAGAAGTTAAATATGGAAGCAACCGCTATATGAAAGGAATTTCGCCAGCGGTCCTCAGGTGGGACATTGCAAAAACGCTCATTCCCGAGCTCGAAACAAAAATGGGTCTATACTCGATCCTCGTATACGATCCCATCCCAGACTAAGGTGCTCTTGTGGGTAGCGAATGACGCCACTCATACGGCAGATGATTCAGGGTCAAGGTCTTCATGTCTGCCGCATGGAATAACAGGATACCCAACAAACTCCATGTAGCACGCGCAGCCTAGGTGAATAGGGTTGCGCTGATATCCAGTGAGAGAAATTATGGTTGGTAATGGATATCTCATCATGGTGAGCGATAGGAGTAGCGCATGCGCCGAAGCACTGGCACGCGCTCGCTGTGTTATGTCTCGGACTCCGAAGAGATTGCATCGGCTGCCTCTCGAACTGTTCGCCTCAGTGCTAGTGCCGGGGTTCTCCTAAGCCTCGGAGGTTCCAAAGGAGATATAACCTGAACCCATACGCGTAAGATGTACATTTGATACTAGACCCGATAGAGAAAACAGGAGCGTCCCTGTTGAATCTGACCTCTGTCCGCCCCGGTAGCATGGAAGCGAATGACAGTTGCTGTACATCATTGATGGTACCCAACTAAGGCTATTCGGACCCTTGTGCCTTTTGTATTGAGTAAGTTAAGGCGTTCTAAGCTGTGCCCCTTGGCATTAAGAAGCTTCCGATCTACAGATTGATGAAACAGCTGCCCGGACGCAGATGATGCACCAAAGCTATCGACAGCCTACATATGTTCTCTTCCATAAAACTGCCAAACCCATCGCTGCCCGATAACACTAGTGACCCTGAGCCTCGCGTTCACCGGCAAGCAGCGCAGTCGCCTCCGGGAATCGCGGGAAGATATCAACCTTGAATGGGACCGGACGTCTGGAAACCAGAAACCAACAGTGTCAATCCAAAAAACATCAAGGAACAGGAATGGACGAGTAACCCACACAACGAGGCCATCCTCAATACATCCATCCACATCGATCGGGATCACTTTACCATTTCCATCCTTCCCGGGTTCAATTGTACACGCCCACAGCATCATCGCAAAGTCGACGAAAAGCGAGTTGTTCGCGACGTGCTTCCCGACACAGACGCGCCTCCCAAAACCATACGTGACGTGACCTTCCTCTTTCGTTTCTGGTGCACATGACATCACCTCGCCGTCCGCATCCAAGAACCTCGCCGGATTGAAGTGTGCGGCGTCCGCGCCGTAGATTTCGGGGTCACGATTGAGGTTCCAGACGTTGGCCATCATGATGGAGCCCTTGGGAATAAACATGCCATTGTACCAGTCGTCCTCGGTCGAGCGATGCGGGAGGCCAAGAGGGTCGACGGGTCTCCACCGCAGCGCTTCTTTGACCATCGCGCGAATGTAGGGTAGGTGCGGCAAGTCTGCGAAAGTTGGAATACGTGTTCGCCCAACGACAGAGTCGAGCTCCTCTTGAGCGCGTTTTTGTACATCTGGATAGGTGACCATGGCAAGCATCCACCAGGCCATCACCGCCCCTGTCGTCTCTGCACCCGCCGCGCTACATATCGTAAGGACAAAGTGAGGGATGAGCGCAGGTGCGCGCACGTACTACATGGTCGCCGCGAGCCAAGAGTTCTCACGTGGAGATAGTCCGTACCTATCTGCGTCCTTGATCAGACTCCCCACGAGGCTAGGACGGTCTATGCCTTTCAACTGACACAGCGTAAGCTACGTTTGGCTTCTGACTTGGAAGGCGACGGACCAGCTTCTCGTTTACGCTATTGAATAGATTCTCGAACATAACCGAGTCTCTCTCGTACCAATACTCTGCATCACGCTTCCATTTGGCAAATCTAAATCATGGATAGCAGGTTCAACTATGGTTTATTGTTGGGCGGAAAAATGGCCCCACCTGCTTGGAATGTGCATCATCCACGGGAGAAACTCCACAAAGTGAGCGCCGGGAAGCGCCGCCCGAGTGAGGCGTGCGACAAAATCGTTTACAGCTTTGACGCTCGAGTCCCGCTCCGAGACAATCGGTGGGGTATCGTATGTGACGGACATGACCATGGAGGCGGCGGTTCGGCGAAGGTGATCATCCCACGTCGCAGGTTCGGTAAGGAGACCAATGGTGAGCAGAATTGCTTCGTTTAGCTGCGGGGTTTTGAAAGACTCGACGATGGTCCTGCTGAGACCTTCATGGGCGGCTTTGCGCATTTTACGCCATCTGTGCGGTCGTCAGTAAGGACTCGCGGTGATCATCAATCGACGTACAGGGTCCCGTAATTTTGGAATACCATGGCTAATCCGCCGCAGAGGATTTGAGCCGCGACAATGTTACGCGGGCGGTCAGAGTAGATCCCAGCGCGGCGGTCAAGCAGGTCCGCTGCCACCTTCTGGGTGTTGAGGACGATGATAGGTTGTCCTGCTGCATTTAGGTAGACAACGTCACCTGAGGGGGCCCATCAGAGATGAGTACGAGATACAAATGGTCTCTGACCAAATTGTTGCTTCCACTTCATGAAATTGAGCCATTGTTTGCTACGCATATCGAGGACGTTGCCAATGAGAGGAAGACCGCTTGGTCCCGGTGGTAGCTTCCGCCATGGGCTTTGGAGGTAGCGTACAGCGAAAATAACGGCAAGGGCAGCCAGGACACCATACGTAAAGGTCGGGTACTGCTGTACAGCAGTGATAACCGCGGACGGCGACAGGACAGCGAGATTGATGGACATGGCGGGGGGAGAACTCGCCTCGGTGAGTCGCGTCTTTTTAAATCCGCGATAGCGCCTTCGAGGCTTGCATTGCGTCCGTGCGATAGAGGGTACAAATTAGGTAGGCTCGGTACCCTGTTCACATACCATGGGCTATTTTTCCTCTGTCCCGAATAGCCGACCATTCCGGCGCCTCCACTTGCAACGACCACCGTAAGAGCACTAGGGAGCGAAGAAGGACCGTGACAAGAGATACTGTAGTACGATTGGTACGTATATCGATTAGTCATTGTTCGGCCCAAGCCTAGCACCGACTCGATGCAGTCGGCCTCGTCCGTCTTCGGGGGTCTCGCACCAATGACTCGCTTCCGCTCGGTTCTTCGGAGACCTCACGTCGGGCTACGCCCAACGGCAGTACACAGAACTTCTTGGGTGACGGTTAGGACTTAGGAGGGACGGGACGACAGTGTCCGAGCAGCTGGGAACCCCCAACCTGTGACACCCGTGACAGTCGTAATTCGCTTCTATCTCAGATATATATTCGGAGTCGTCGTTAGGCGTAGGTGAATCCACTCGATGACACCCCTAGCACTGTATGGCGCCCGACGACGAGCATTGGCCATCTCGATGGGAAAAATCCTCTTCGGACCCGCGAATTCGATCTACGTCTACGGACGGGAGAACACTGGGTCACCGCTGCACAACTCGCCAGCGCTTCCGTAACTTACTGTACGCCGTTCACACAGCTCGGCAGATGGAAACGATGAACCCGATCCAACCCGTTGTCAGGCCTCCATCACACTAACACTGACTAGATTTGGAAAACATAACGTGCTCTACAGAAGAAGACCTCAGAACCCGAGTGAGCTGGCAAGGGGCCACAAACTTGCTGGCACCGCCCACCTTGCTGCTGCGAGGAATCGATGGAGTTGAAAGCACAGAAAAGAAAGGGCTGCTCGGCCGATCCGGTTGGGTGGCACGATTGCAGGGGCTGCCGCGGGCCTCGCCACGAGGCACAGCTTCTCCAGTGCTTCTCCCCCAACGGGACGGGACGGGCAGTGTCGAGGCACGAATATCATCACCAAACCACACACTCTCGACTCGAGTGTTCAAACGTTCAAACGTCAAGCTGGATTTTCGACATTACAATCAATCTATCATCGACTGAACCACTCGGCAACGCATAAATCAAATTTCCATTTCCCTGAGTCGCCATCAAGATGACAGATGCTAAGTTATGCGGCCATGCAACCGCAGCAATAACGCAACCTGGACACTGCTGCGCTTTTCGCTTCCAGGCAAAGGCGAAACCGCGGCCGGTCACAAAGGCATGGGCGATGTCCGATGACTCAGTGGAGATGGATCGTACTGTACAGTAGCACGCGTAATATGATGGCGGACAGGTTGAGATTCATGAGCGCTGCGCGAAGGGGCGGTGACGGAGGCAGTGGCGATCAGATCATCAGAACCACCCTCTCAACCTGACCCTCAACCTCACTCATCCAGCATTGACCCGAACGGCCAGACCAACGTGCGTGCGTGCGTGACGGCGTCATAATTTTTAACACGATTGTCAAGTCAAGAGATGTCTTCAGTCCCGCCCCCTGTTCCACCTTTGCCTCCCGGGATCAGAGTGCACCCAGACACAGCATACAGCTCCTCCCCCCACCTCGAACCACCTCTTCCCGCGCCCCGTCCCCACAAGTTGACGCCCGATCTTCCCGCTGAGGTAGGGTTCACTTACGTTTCATCAAACCGGGTATTTTATCCCTAAAAAATTACATCCATCGCTCCTTTTAACCAGATGGCGCGCACCCTCGATAGTCAAATCGCCAGCGGTCTTTCGATTCCTCCTCCTCCAGCTGACCAGTATCGTGGTCTTTCTCCATCTCTCCCCTCTCGCCAGTTAATGTCCTCGAGTCCTGCGCCATCGCTCCCTCTCCCAGCAGGGGCTTCCTGGGCCTCCTTCACCCCCACTCCTCAGTCCAGTTCGCCACCCTCGATCCAGACTAATCTACCTCCGGCTCCGCATTCCTATGCGGCCCAACAATCCCCTATACATCAAACTGGGCAATCGCAGTACAGTCCCCAACATCCACTACCATATCCTGGATCCACCTCACAAGATCCCCTTGCTCCTGCCATGGCTGCCATGTCCTTTTCAGACACACCTCAGAGGAAAGGTTCCGATTCAAACGGCCCCCCTTCCCTTACAGCTCCTCTTCCTACCATAGCCTCTCTCATCGCCGCTCTACCTTCCGTCCAGGCCCCTGGTAATAGTCCTCCATCCAAAATGGCTTGGTGTCGCGATGTTATCGGCCTCGTCGATCGTCTTTATGTGGCTCCAAATCAAACAGACACGTCGGATCCCCCTTCGGGCCCTATCCACATTGATGACCAGGAACTCAACAATCTGGTCGAGATAGCGATTCCCATCATCCTACAGTTTGCCAATCCCAATCCCGTGCCACAACCGATACCCCTCCATGTTGCCGAGGGCATCTATCTGCGTGCGATCTTCCAATCAACTGGTGCTTACCCACAGTTTGTGCCCCAGAACCCCAGGTCAGCATTCCGCGACTTTGAACGGGCTGCACGCTCTGGCTTTTCCGCTGCGTGGTTCAAGCTCGGCCGTGATTATGAGAACTTTGGTGATTTCCAGCATGCCAAGGATTGTTACGAACGTGGTATCCGGAGCAACAATGAAAGCTGTCTATATGTACGTGAAAGGTTCATCCCGATAGATGACATGTCTGACACGTCATTTGTTAGCGAATGGGGATGGCTCGTTTGATGGGCCAACTCGGCTTGTCCCCTCGTCCGGAGACTGCCCTCCCTCTCCTCCAACGTGCTGCTACTGTTGCAACTGTGGACGTTCCACAACCAGCTTATGTCTTTGCCCTTTTGCTCCTAGGGGAGTTCTCCCACACTTCGGTACCTCCCCACCAATTCACCTCTCTTATACCCCTGGAAGTACGCGCGAAACCGAGGCCCGGCGTCATCTTGAGCGGGCAGCATACCTAAATTATTCGCCCGCCCAATACAAGCTTGGGCATGCATACGAGTTTGCACAGCCGCCATTCTCATTTGATGCCTTGCTCTCAGTTCAGTATTATTCACTGGCTAGCCAACAAGGGGAGATCGAAGCAGATATGGCCCTCAGCAAGTGGTTCCTATGCGGTTCAGAGGGTGCTTTTGACAAGGACGAATCACTCGCTTTCACCTTCGCTGAAAAGGCCGCGCGCAAAGGTCTCTCCAGTGCGGAGTTCGCCATGGGTTATTACATGGAGGTTGGTGTAGGCGGTCCTAAGGATGTTGACTCCGCACTCAAGTGGTATACTCGCGTAAGTGAGACACCTGTCGTGTTTTCCCCATTTAACGAGGAGCTTTTCTTCGTATATACAGGCATCCCAGCACGGGAACACGGATGCTACCGACAGGCTCGCTGCCCTATCCCAGCCCGCACCGCTAGCGCTCTCGCGTCAAGAGCACGATAACCTAACTGAAACTACGCTCGTGCGTAAACGCACACAAGCTAAGCAGCGATCCGATGCTCGCGGGCCTGCAGCAGGACCACGCCAGGGAGGTCGGCAGAGCAGCCAGCAGGTCGTCGCGAATATACGAAAGAACTCGATTGCTTACCATCCCGAACCCAATAGCGGCTATCCGCCATCCGGTCTTGTTCCCGCGCGATCTGACAACCTTACTGAGGGTTATCCTGCGCAGCGGCCACCTCTTCAGCAAGTACCGCTGAGCAGCAGCCCGGGCTCCACTGGCAGCGGTTTTCGCCCCCCGATACAGCCCGGCCCAGGTCCGGGTGGATATACCCCACCGTCACGTCAACAGCCCTTGCCCCAGTCGCAGCCACCATTCGTTCCACCGTCTTACCAAGGGACGGGCAGCCCGGGGCAAAGCGGGTACCCGTCGCCGCGCATCTCGGCACAGCAGCCGTTTGGACAACCGCAGAGGCCGCCGTCGCAACCACAGGTGGGCGGTTTCGGGCAACCCGGGCAGCAAGGGCGCCGCCCACAGCGGGGCAGTGCATCGGGCAGCTTCTCAGGTCTCCCTCCTCCCCAGCCGGCCCCCGGGCCTGGGCCCGGGCCCTTGGATCCTGGATTCTCTGATCCACCCCCAGCACGCCCGCCGCCAGGCAAGGGCCCCGCGACGTTCCAGGAGATGGGGTATCAAAGCGAGCGTCTCGAGCAGAAGGAGTGCGTGATCATGTGAGAAAGGACTTTGATTCCCTCTTCTGCGTAGAATAGATGAGGGTGAAAGGAAAGAGTGGAAGAGATGAGAAAAGTAAAATGAAAAATGAGGAGAGGATGAGACATGCAATCTGATGGTATGTGCATCTTCGTGTGCCATTTAAATTATTCGACCTATGGGTTTTAGTTCAGTAGTATGCGTCGTGCTTTGATTCTACGACGTGCTTCTTATGACTGTTAATATCATACTTTTTTTTTCTCTTTTCACTACATTGCGCAATGTCATTCCTAAAACATCATGACAAATAGACCACTGGCAATTTTGATTACTCCTTTTCCTATGAACACACCTCTCGTTTATGCGGCAGAGTGGAAAGAAAAAACACACGGAAAAGAGGAAACATGGTCGTGACGGGTCATAAGATTAAGTATCGAAACGAGGCGGTACGAACGGACGACATAGAATACAGGGAGAAGGGCGAGGGATCAAATACGTAACCGTCGTCGAACGACTCGGCGCAATGAGGCGCAGATGCGAGGAAAAAGGGGGACGGGCATAATATACTGAAAGAAAAAAAAAGCAGAGGTCGAGTCAATGCGTCAGAGGCAGGATAGAAAAGAAAAATCTCGAACAATAAAATAAAGTTTGTGCGTGCTATAGGACGAATTACTACTCCTTGACTCGCCATCCAACTGCGACAGCTGCTGCGGCGAGCACAAGCACACCTGCAGCTGTAGACACTACTTGCGTTTGTGAATATTGGGCATAGTGGAGACCCTGTGCAGAGACGTGCCCGCGTGAGTGTGAGCTAATAAGTGCAGGGTATCGGCGGCCACTTACGGGACTTAATGATTCTGCATTCAAGACTGCTTTGTGCACGTGCTCCGCATCCTCCTCACTTGCCAGACCAATAGACGACCCTGATGAGAATTTCCGCACGGAAGGGTCAGGCGTGATTGGATAGGAACTTGACGGCAATGCCTTCTTCTCCCCGCCTTCCGCACGCGGATGTGGTGTTTTGAGGCGTCCAGGTACGTGGGAATCTGAATCTGAATCCCCTTCGGGGAGCCAGGGAGAACGAGGGCGTGGGTTGGGATTCGGTGGCAGACCGCCTGCAGCTACGGAAGCGGAGGACGACCCACCGTCTCCATCCGCATTGGCGGCCTCGGATGAGCTCGTTGAGCCATCCTTTGATCGTGATCGTCCGCGTGAGGCCGCGGGGCGCTTTTTCCTTCGAGACTTACCGCCAGAGTCGGAATCCGACGATAAACTGCGGGGAGAGGGTGGGGCGACGAGAGCAACGCGGGCACTACCGTTCTGCTTATGTTGAGGTGGAAGCCGCTGCTGTTCCAACGCGGTGAGTCCAGCATCAACCTTCGCGATGGTACCCTCCAAGCCCTTCTCGACGGCGTTCACACGTAGCTCCCACTCGTCGCGAGCTCGTGCAAGGCGCGCGCGCTCTTGGACCCACTCTTCTTGTACACCTCCCCACTGACCCTCTACACCCTTTTTCCACTCGTTAACGAGAGTGGTGAGTGAAGCGCGCTCCTGTGTAGCTTCGGCGACATGGGATTGGGATTGGGCTTGGGACGTGTGCACTAGCGATTCGAGCGCGTTGACCTTGGCCTCAAGGAATGAAATTGTGCCCTGAGCCGTCACATGCTGTGCTTGCAATGATCGAGAAAGCTCAAGGGCAGACTCGAGCTGGTTGGACAACGCAGCCAAGCGCAGGTTGATGTCTTCCGACGAGGGCGGGACGCTCTGAGAAGCCGTCGTCGGGGGTGGAGATGGAGACCTTGATCGACCGCGAGCTTTGTCGTCTTCATCATCCATACCCAAACCGGTGGGCTCTGGGGTACGAGGTCTGGTAAGTTCATCCCTCCTGCGCCCCCGCTCTTCCTCAACAGCCAGCTGCTCTTCGTCCTCCTCTTCAACACGCTCCAGTTCGTGAGTTGTGACAGTAGCAATGCTGTGTGCGTCATCATCATCATCGTCGTCGTCGTCGTCGGGTTGGAGATTGCTGTCCTCGTGGTGGTGCTGCTGACGGAGTTCTACTCGACGAGGACCTCCGCGGATCTCCTCGAGCTCGTGCTTCTCCTCTTCCAGTAACTCCCGAAGGGAAGTCACTTCACGTTTGATGACCTCATGCTCGGACAGCAAATTATCCAGCGAGCGGACCTTGTCGACATGTGAAGCAAGGGACACCTGTGTCTCTTGCAATTGTGCCTGAAGGTCGGACAATGCCGAGTTTGTTGCGGACGAACTTGGGTTCGGATCGGATTCGGTAGGATGGGACTGCTGGGGGGGGAGAACGGGAGGAAGTGTTTGCGGGTATGGAGGGAGAGATTGAGGCTGAGGTCAGGACCAGTTAGGATCGGTAGAGCGTGGGGTGGAAGGATTGTACTGACTAGGGTGCCTACGAGGATTTCGTGTGTTTCATTCATCGCACCTGTAAGAGAATGCAACTCGGCACCAGTCTCACGACTTTTTTGGAGCTCGCCCTGAAGGCGACTGAGAATATGGTCAAAGGTGATACCACTCTTGCCTGGCACGCGCATATTGGCGCCCATGCCTCCCATACCACCGAGAGCCTGCTGTTGGATGGGGGGGCGACGAGCGGGGCCAGCGGCGTTCTGAGTGCCAGTAAAGTTGAAAGCGGTTGTACCGTTGCTCGAGCCAGGTTGACTGGGGAGTGAGGAGAGAGGTGGGTTTTGGTGAGATTCGACGCGGGCAGCGAGCTGGGCTTCTTGCTCGGTAAGCACGCATACGACGCGAGCAGCCACTTTGTGATGAACGATTGTCTTGTTGTCTTCACCGACGATGTCAATTCCGAATTCCTTGAGAAAGAAACGAGTATCAGAACGCAGAACGCAGGGGTCTATAGAGGAGGGGGCGGGGGAGATTGACACATACGACGATGTCGCTCGTCTTGAGTTCGAATGGCTCCGATTCCGCGCCCTCTGGGCTGAGCCGTTCGCCATTAATAAAGGTACCGTTTGAGCTCTTGACGTCTTTAATGTAGATCTAGCAGGGAGATGAGGTGGGAGGGGGCGCGGGAAAGCGGAACAAGGACGGACCTTGCCAGATTCTTCCCATACCTCAGCGTGTTGTCGACTGAGAACCTTAGAGTCAAAAAACCCATTACGCTCTCCTGGTGCTGTTTTTGCATTTGTTTGACGACCGATCTTTATTCGTTGACCCTGTGGAAGGTGGATGTGTTTGGGGATGAAGGAATCGTTGAGAGGGTACAGATAAAGAGCGGGCAAAGGATGCTGCTGGACATGTGACGAAAATGGAGCAGGCATGGCTCGAGCAGTCAGGATGTCTAGGGAAAGAAGGCGGGAAAGAGGAGATTGTTGAGAGAGTGGCGCGGGTGGGCGTTGAGTCGAGTTCAGTCGCACTTTTCCGGATGAATGTGTCGCTGTTTGTGCCAGCGCCGTCGGCTGTGCCCCACTAGTACTCTGCTTTGTTCCTGTTTGCTCTCACACGAACACGTGCTCTCGCTCGCCCTGTCTGCCTCGCTCCTCCGTTCCGGGGTTGGGTCTCTCTCCCCTTCTCTTCATGACGGCAACACCAACAGCAGCAACAACATCCACAACAACGACTTCAACAACGACAGTTACTTCTAATCCATCCCCTTTGCAAGATGCAACAACTAAATCCACCGTCGCTTGGCAATCTGACCTTGAAGCCCTCTTCCATCGCTCCAAGGACCGCTTTCCGGACGTCGTTTGGGCCATTCTGACAGAAGAAGATGACGAGCCAACAGGAGAGCAGGTTTATGG
>WTXF01000243.1:0-35011 GCA_022496215.1 Russula brevipes
CCGTATACCGTATTCAATTGTCACACTACGGGTGGAAACGGCCGTCGACGGCATGTACGGTTTGGATCTCAACGGATCAGCCCGTTCGGCGTTCGGAGCACCGGCCAACAAGATCGACTCGTCAGTGTGCGTGTCAATCACTGACCTCGAGCATTGCCTGCCCTCACCCACGCCCACCGCCCGCCCACCGCTAGTCCCAGTCCTTTCGACACCGGGTTGGCGGTTCTCACCCCCGCACAAACCCGCACCCTCACCCGCGGTCTGCGGGTTTTTTTGTTGCCACCCTCTGCGGGTGTGTGCTTCATTCATCCTCCTGTACCGTCTCTCAAACCTCGGAGACCATCGATCTCCGGTCGTCATTGCCGCCAAATCCAGGCGTTCAGAGTGCGTTCGGCCTCGTCAGCTCAGCAGGACAGATGCCACGCGATGACTCAGCGCGCTCGGAAGGCTTCCCCAAATCCACCACGCAACACAATGGCACGCAGGACGCAGTCACGCAGAACAGGAGCTCCTTCAAATCGCGGCCGAACTTCAGTCCCAGGAGCAACCCAGTATCCCCCCAACTGTAAGTCCTCATCCTTTTTTAAAATTTCGACCGCCATTCAACCCCGGATTCAGAGTAAGCGAACAACCCTACAATTCCCATTCGGTCCCTCTCGCAGTCGTGGAGCAGCCACAGCCACAGCAAGACCCCGCCGACGACCTACGCGGAGAGCGCGTCGCCCGCGCTGAGCGACCAAAATGCGAGCACATCGCGGCAGGCGCGACGAACGCGTGGAGCTCCCAGGGAGGAGCCACGACGACCTCGCCGGCGACCTGCGCGATCTGCGCGGAGTACGTCGCCCACGCCAAGCGACCAAACGCGAGCACGTCGCGGCGGGGACTGCGTGGTCTGGCATGCTTTAGGTAGGATGTCCCCTAGCCCCTAGAAAGCTGAGTGGTTTTACATCAACTCACACATTTCAGCAGGTTCCGAACATACAGCACAATGCTTATGCTCTGAATCACCCGCTCCCATCAAATTTTGTTTCGCAACGTGAGGCTTGGTTTAATTTTTGATCCCAGCATGAAGAACAGAACTCCCAGGAGCAGGACGACATCGTGGCGACCTGCGCGATCTGCGTGTGCGTCGCCGCGCCGAGCGACCAAACGGGGGTACATCACGGCGGGCACGAAGAACGCGCGGAGCTCCCAGGGAGCAGCCGCGCTGTGCGACCTGCGCGTCGTGCGTCACCCGCGTCGAGCGACTAAACGCGAGCACATCGCGGCGGGCACGAAGAACACGCGGAGCTCCCAGGGGGCAGCCGCCACGACGACACCACGGCGACCTGCGCGACCTTGCGTCGTGCGTCACCTGCGCCAAGCAATCAAACTCGAGCACATCGCGGCGGGCACGAACAACGCGCGGAGCTCCCAAGGAGCAGCCGCCGCGACGACATCACGGCGACCTGCGCGTCGTGCGTCACCCCTGCCAAGCGACCGAACGCGAGCACATCGCGGCGGGCACGAAGAACGCAGGGAGCTCCCAAGGAGCAGCCGCAACGAAAGCATCGCGGCGATCTTCGCGTCGTGCGTCGCCTGCGCCGACCGAACGCAAGCACATCGTGGCGGGCACGAAGAACGCGCGGAGCTCCCAAGGAGCAGCCGCAACGAAGACATCGCGCGATCTTCGCGTCGTGCGTTGCCCGCGCGGAGCTCCCAGGGAGCAGCCGCCACGACGACACCGCGCTGACCTGCGCGTTGTGCGTCGCCTGCGCCGACCGAACGCAAGCACATCGTGGCGGGCACGAAGAACGCGCGGAGCTCCTAGGGAGCAGCCGCCACGACGACATCGCGGCGACCTGCGCAACCTGCGCGTCGTGTCGCCCGCGCCGAGCGAACAAACGCGAGCATCGCGCACAGCGAGCACGACCGCGTGAACAGAGCGCTGCTATCATCATATTACTTTTATGTAGTAGTTTACCTACTATAGATACTGAGAAGTGAAACCCGCAGTTATAAAACTGCGGGTTATAAAAAATGCCAGAAGCAGACGACCCGTATTACCGTTTACGGCCGTTTTCGGCCGTATAACCCCCCGTACCGTACCGTAGAAATTTTATATTTATGATTACGGTACGGGTAATGGCCAATTTTGTACCGTACTTAGCCGTAATTATACGGCCGTAAACCCGATACGGTACGGTGCGCAGCCCTACCTTTCCCCCTCCTCTGAGGATACCCCCATGGCTCCCACTCCCACCCAGAAGCCGAAGGGAGGGTCAGGGCCTAGGAGGGCCTCTCCTGGGGATGTTGAACTATCGGTGTTTGACATCCACAACATCTTCCGTCGTCGCTGGTTCCTCTCAAGGACCAACCTCTTGACCAACGTCATCTCGGCCCAAAAGGACGAGGATGGAAACATTTCCTGGGTTGAGTTCACTCCCCAATATCACTCTCACTTGGTCAAGTGCGCTGTTGCGCTTGTCCCTCACCCTGTCCTCAAGGTGAAAAAAGTCATGTTTGTATATATTTTGGAGCTTCTCAATCGGGAAGGTCATATGGCCTTCTTCGAACTCCAGAAGGGTGGCCGCAAGGCCAATAATGCCCAAAAGGAGAAGAGGTGTCTTGCACGGAAACGGAGCCGAGCAGCTAAGCGAGAACGGGAACGGGAAGCGGCGAAAGCCGCCAAACTTCCCCCTCGTGAGCGGCAATGCGTGGCATGTGGACGCAAGTTCAAGTCCCGCAAAACCGCCCGCAAGCACAAGTGCCCCAATTCCAACGTGGTCCGCAGTCCGGAGAAAGCCGCTGTGGGGCTGGTGTCACGCACCACGCCCCCAGCACTGCTGGACAAGCCAGCAGCCCCAATCGCTCCCTCTGCCCCCACCCCCCATCACACAGTACCGTCATCCCCACAGTAACCGGAGACTTGTGGGACACCAACCCTTCTGGGCCGTGGTTCTTCCACCACCGTCGGACCGGCAAACGCATGGGCGTTAGCACAAGGAAAGACGCAGAGGGCTTATTGGCGAGTGGTGATTGGTCACCAGCCTGATTTTTAGCTTTCTTCAGGTAGTACTGATACAACCCTGTCTCGTACATACAACGGTTTGTTATGATAAGGTGTTTCGGGTCTGGGGTGAACCCCCAGGCTGAAGTTCTCCAGGAGAACAATATCCACAATGTACAGGTTGATCACAGGCCATGCTTTTGTAGGGGCCTACACCCAGCGTTTCTACGCAAACCATACACCGGAGCAGATCGCTTGCCCTTGTGGCGAGCCGATCCAAACCATCGAGCACGTGCTCATGGTCTGTCCGCTCTACAACACAGCGCGGCACAAACACCTCATGATTGGGGGCCGCATCCGAAACCTCAACCAACTCTTCAAACACAAACAGAGCGTCCAAGCTGTTCTCCGCTTCCTGGAGGAGTCAGGAGCATGTGCGAAACCGCGGATCATATGGGACCCGGGCTGAGGAGCAGCCCAAGGGCGAGGTTCAACCACGTCGTCACAGCCACCACACGACCACCAATCACCTCTCACACACAAAGACAACCAAAAGGCTGACAACAGCCCATCCTATTACCACCACACGCCTAAGCATAAGACGTAGATAGCTACGTGACCGCCTCTGTACTCTGTCGAACGCGCCGCAGGATAAAAATTCGGATTTAAAAAAAAAAAAAAAAAAAGCTTGCTCTATCCAATTCAATTATGATCCTTGTAACTTTGCTCACTGGAAACCCTTGTCTCTTCCCAACCTGCCTCCACAGACGTGAAAAAATGAAAAGGCTTCGACGGCAACGCCGTCGACTCAACTTCGATGCCACCCAACCATTCAGACCAGCGTCGTGTCATTTCACACTGCCCTTTCTTCCCTGAAGCCCGGCGCACACATCCGCACCCGACATCCACCGCTAAGTGTTGCTCTCGCGTCTTCGGCACGGCAGAAGAAGGCCAAACCGTAGCCCAATCAGTCGTGGCCCCGGGTCATAGAGGAGAGACCGCGCATTGAAGGACGATATCTAAGAAATGGAGTTGCTCGCGTCCTGGTATGTACACACTTTCTACTTTTTGCAGCTCATCGACTCCAAACTACATCACACGCCTGATCCTGAAAGCAGGACATCGTCCCCTTCCTACTGGCATTGCTAGGCGCGGTTCTGTACACACAGTACTCTACTAATGTGAAATTCTACCAGACGCTCTTCCCTTCCTCCAATTCTTTCGCTTGTTTCGCCTTGCCGCCGTGGCTACTGCCACATTTCGCGTCGCTGACTTGCGGTTGTGTACGCGCTCGCTTACCCTCGTCCTTTCAGGCGTCTGACTCGAAAAACATCAACGACATTAGCACCTTCTCTAAGCTCAGAGTTCGTGCTGCCTCGTAGTCATCCAGGGCTGCATCCTCCTTTGACTCCGAGTTCAGGGTGTCATCATGTCATCCCCAGCGCGCACAGTTCAGTCGGAGTCCCGCACATCGTCCACCGCCTCACTATGAGCAACCATTACGAGCTCTCTCGCCGTCGACGGACCAGGAGGTGATGGCATCTGCAGAACACTCCCGGACAGTGCTTCCCTTCAGTGCGTCGAAGAGTGGCTCTACGCACTTGGACCGTGATCGCGTGATCTCCCGAAACGACCAGGTGGCCTTGGTGCGCCTCGATGTTGACCGCGAAATGGAGAAGATCATCGAGGACATGCTCCGAGTTGAGATTTTCTGCCGAATGCATGTGTGCTGAATCCTCCCCAGCTTTCGCTGCTCGTCGGCTCTTACTGCGCGATCACTAGTCAAGGCAGTCTTGTGCAGCGATGACATCTGTTCCTTCCCCGTTCTTGGCATGGGTCCGACTCAATCGACTACGAAGCAAAGTCTGCATTTCTCTAACCCACATGGGTGTTCGTACGAGCTGCGTCTCGGCGGGTTCATAATGTCTTGCCATCATGTCGCTTAGAGAGATGTGTCGTAACCTAACGCGATCGCAATAGGCAACTCACTGCAGAATTCGGAGCTGCGGAGGGCGGAATAGAGAACAGAAGGGCTGTCGTAGTCTGAACCTGTCTCGATTCAGAGAATGCCACGCAAAATGTGGGAATTCGAGAGCCCAACTTGGCTCATTTCACATGCCAGGACATTCGAAGCCACAGCTTCGACGAACCGGCACTTGATTCCGGCCGTATGTACTTGCTGGAAATAGGGTAGATACTGCCTGAATAAACCGTTTTCAAAAACATGGCATGTCACGGTCGGTCTCGGTTACACTCAACCCACACACCCTCACCCACACCCATCCCATCATCCCATCCAGCCAGTCCTATCTCTCGGTTTCATGTCGTCGTCAGCAACCTCCTCTTCCAACTTTCAACTCCTTTTCAAAGCTGCAGTAGCCGACTACCTCGAACAAACCGGGGTAGACCTCACCGATTATCCCCTCGCCGAGACCCTCCAGAGCTGCCAGTCTGCCGATGATGTCCTCGATCTCCTTCAAGTCAAAGCGAAACAGTTCAAGGATTATCGCGATGGAAATAGAAAGTTGATCGACCGTCTCAAACCACTTGTGCATCTCCTTCATGCATTCTCTGGCATTCTCGGCGATGCCGCTAGCATGGTCAGTGCGTCATCTTCCAAGATCCGAACCCGTATCACTCAATTGCCTATAGCTGCCATTCCAGCCGACAGAAGCAATTTTTTCTGGTCTCGACGTTCTGCTTGGCGTACGCATCTCCGTTCACATTTTCGAATGTGTTCTCATCACGTCTGCGTATATTAGGCGGCTATCGCTGTCGGGACGAGTTATGATGCCTTGGTTGACATGTTCGAATGCGTCACCAATTTCCTCGTTCGCCTCCGTATTTATACCGAGATCCCATCCACGCCGATTATGTCCAATATTATTGTGAAGATAATGGTGGAGGTGCTCTCAGTACTTGCGCTAGCCACGAAGCAGATCAAGCAAGGGCGGTTTAGTGGGCGGCCCAGTTTCCAGTGTCACTTTCTGATGGCTGAACCCTGCATAGAAAAATTCGCAAAAAAGCTTTTGGGAGAGAGCGAGATCGAGGCAGTGCTACAAAGGCTGGATCGACTCACGCACGACGAGGCTCACATTACCGTAGCGCAAACACTGCAAGTTGTCTGTGGTCTGGTTAACAATATGAAGGTCGTTATGAGTGGTACGTAGTCTCTACTCACTCGCTGACAACGGCTGTAACTTGTTTAAATAGACGGCGAGGCATCAATGAATGACATGCGACACGCTCTGGGTGTGTCAGGGTTATTATTGACGAGTCCAATGCTGACTAATGTACCTAGTTGCGATGCAAGATGTGACGAACGAAATAAACCAGATGAAGCGTCAGTCCCTATCTTCGTAACGGCTGTCGTCGGTGCTGAATCTGCATGACAGGTGACAAGTTGCAGAGGGACATTCGAATTTGGCTCTCCCCTCCAGATTCATCGACAAACCATAACACTGCTTGGGAGACTCATCATGTTGGAAGTGCGGCATGGTTTACCAAGGGAAGCTCATTCAGAGAGTGGATGTCCGAGGGGTCGCTCCTGTGGATCCATGGGAAACGTATGCCTTCGTGACTCGCATCTGCCAACTGCTACTGATCGCTGTTTGTCACTGGATGTTGTAGCGGGCTCCGGCAAGAGCATCTTATGGTATGTGTGGTTCCCGATGTCTCCTGATCTGATTCGCTCATATTATCCAATAGCTCATCGATCATTCAAGAAATTAAGAGAAATGCAGCGCCGGATTGGCCCTGATGTGTTATCACTATTTCGACTTCAAAGACGTCGCGAAGCAAGATATTCGTGGCCTCTTGGCTTCCCTACTTGCGCAGCTCTGTGCGAAATCCGATTCTTGCAATGATATCCTCTCGAAACTATATTCGAGGTACAACGCCGGGTCGGAGCAACCAGATAATCATGCGCTCATGGACTGCCTGAAGAAGATGATCCAGCTACCACAGCAACCAACTATCTATATCATCGTGGATGCCCTCGATGAGTGTCCCAATACGTCTGGATTTCCGAAAACAGCACGCGAAAAGGTCCTGGAGTTCTTCGAAGACCTTGGGGGGTTGAATTTCTCGAATCTTCGAATCTGTGTTACAAGCCGCCCTGAAATCGACATTCATGACGTCCTAGAGCCTATCGCATCTCATCACATGTCCCTCCATGACGAAGGTGGTCAACAAAAGGATATCGTCGACTATGTCAGAACAATTGTCCTTACCGACCGAAAAATGCGGAGATGGAGAGCAGAGGACAAGCAATTGGTCATTGATATACTGTCTGCGAAGGCAGGAGGGATGTAAGTAGCGGCGCTATGGTACATGACTATGGTTGTTTATGTGGCTATACAGGTTTCGATGGATTGTTTGCCAGCTGGATTTGCTGCGCACCTGCTTTCCACCGAGTCTCCGTGACGCTGTCGATGAATTACCGGAAACATTGGACGAGACCTACGAGCGAATTCTCTTAGGGATAGAAAAGGGGAAGCGAGAATATGCACACAGGTTGTTCCAATGTCTTGCCATGTCTATTTGCCCTCCCGAGTCGAAGAGCTTGTCGAGGTTCTTGCGATGCGGTTTGGACCCGAAACGCTTCCCCATTATGACATCGGTTGGCGGCTGGAGGACACCCGTGAGGCTGTTCTATCCGCATGTTCCAGTCTGGTCACCATCGTCAACGTCGACGGGTCACCAATTGTGCAATTCTCGCATTTCTCTGTCAAGGAGTACCTCACATCAGACCGCCTTTCGAAAGCGGGAGCAGAACTTTCCCGATATCACATTGTTTCCCTGTCGGCGCATACCATTCTCGCACAGGCCTCCCTCAGCGTTCTACTCCACCTCGAGAGTTCGGTCAGCAAACAGAACATCGGGAACTTTCCATTCACGACGTACGCTGCGCGGCATTGGGTGGATCATGCTCGATTCGAGGGCGTCTCTTCAAGGATCCAGGACGGAATGGAGCGTCTATTTAACGCGGAAAATCCATCATTTTCGACGTGGACATGGATATTCGACATTGACTAACCTCTTAAAGAACACATGTTCACGAGTTGTCCCACTCGGCCAGAAGCCTTGCCATTATACTATGCGACACTGTGTGGATTCCGTGACGTTGTTGAATGGCTCCTCGTCACACGTCCAGGGGAAATCAATTCCCGGGGAGGATACCACGGTACTCCGATGCATGCTGCGCTTGCAAAGGGAGACATGGAGATTGCGGTGCTGCTCCTTCATCGCGGTGCAGACATAAATGCCTTGAGCCGAGAAGGATGGAGTGCATTGCATATAGCATCACAAAGCGGACGTCGTGATCATGTGGAGTTCTTACTCGAGCACGGCGCAGATGTGGACGTGAAAGCCAAGGACGGAAAGACTCCGTTGGGATCTGCATCGTGGACAGGAGAACTGGATGTTGCAAGAGTATTGGTACGACATGGCGCAGCTGCGGGCTGCTGTGACAACAACGGGTGGACCCCATTATTCACAGCATCGCGATATGGACATTCAAAGATGGCGGAGTTCTTGATCCAGAGTGGTGCAGCCGTGGACTCCCGTGAAGACCAGGGGTGGACTCCATTATACGCAGCATCACGATATGGACATTCGGAGATCGTGGAGTCCTTGATCCAGAGTGGTGCATCTATCCACTCGCGTAATAATGATGACATGACCCCACTCTACACAGCATCACTCCATGGACAACTGGACGTCGTGAGGTTGCTAATCACCAATGGCGCAGCCGTCGACTCCCGTCGAGATGATGGCCGCACTCCGTTGATGTCAGCATCAAATCTTGGACAGCTCGATGTGGTCCACGAGTTACTCAATCGAGGTGCTGATGTAAATGCATGTGATCGCGATCTCCGGTCTCCACTGCAATTCGCTTCCCTCAGTGGACATCACAGGGTTGCAACCTTGCTGATCGAGCGAGGCGCAGAAATAGAAAACCGAGCCATTGATGGAGAGACTCCTCTGGACGAGGCGTCTTACAATGGCCACCTCGAGGTTGTGCGATTGCTACTCCAACGTGGTTCAAATCCAGTAACTCAAAATCAATCCGGCTGGACCCCATTACACCAGGCAGCACACAGTGGACATCTCGAGATCGTGAAACTACTACTCGAGTCAGGTGCAGATCTCAGTGTGCAGAATGACAACAACAAGACGCCCCTCGATGTGGCGATTGCGAATGGGAACCGGGAAGTCGCGATGACCCTATTTGGGCGCGTAGGTGGCGCAGACTCTCGGGATGACATAGATGCCGGTCTCTTGGACGCAGGATCACGAAACTCACTTGCCGATGCTGACCAGCCGTCAGGTAGTCACGGCGAGCAAGCAACTACCCCAAACTTTGAGGGCACATCGTTATGTTCCGCATCAAGGGAAGGGAATGCTGATGCCGTGCGATGGCTACTCTGTCACGGTGGGGACGTCAATGAACGGAGTGCAATCCACGAGACACCATTGTGTGTTGCGTCGAGATATGGAAAGCTGGATGTTGCGAAGGAATTGATGAAGAATGGCGCGGGCGTGGATCTTGGGGACAAATTCGGGTGGACCCCATTGCATTCTGCGTCACGGAATGGACACCTCGATATCGTGCTGCTGTTGCTCGATCACGGCGCCAATGTTAACGCAACAAAGCAAGACGGCTGGTCTCCTTTACATCTGGCGACAGGGAACAGCCACATCGAAATTGTCCAGCTACTACTCGAACGAGGAGCAAAAGCGGAAATAAGGAATGAGGATGGTCGGACTGCACTCGATGAGGCATCGCGAATAGGAGAACAGGAGATCGCAGAATTATTGTCTCGGTATGCAGTGACGGGCGTGGTGTCTAGGTGATTGTCATCATTGGGTAAGCTTCACATCCTCAGAAACGCGACTATCTCGGTCCTGAAATGCGAACAGTTGCTTGTGCAGATAATACGAGCTGGCAGTTTGTAATTAACTAGGGTGTTGAAACGAACGCACATCGTACGCTCCAAATGTTGCCTGAATTAGAGCTCGGTCAATTCTTCGGACAACGGAAGGCGAAAGAGTCGAGAACCCCATTCGTTGATGAAAGGAAGTCTGAGCGAATATTATCGAAAGTATAATACACACTGAATCGTACATGTAGCTCCGACAAGAATGAGACCTTCAATTGCGCAATACCAAAGGCCATCAGGCACCTCTTCCACGACACCACCCACGACGCTCGACACTTCATCGCGTTATATTCCTTGCTCTATCCAGCTGCGTCTACCAGCCGCGCCGCTGGTCTCTTGAGTGCATCTGCGCGGTCACTGTAGCAGATGTATGGGCGGCCGCTGCTGGAATGCGGCGACGTACTTACCGATGCCGATATGTAGAAGGAGGGCCTTTGCAAGATCGCTGCAGCGTACCAGTGTGTGAGGCCCGTGGATGGTAGTTTGCCGACGAGAAGGGAGCGTAATGCACCGGTACCTGCCAATTCCTGGCGAAGGTACGCAAAATCGACGTTCGCGGTGAGCTTGTAATCTCTGAAGGCCTTCACAAAGGGTCGTGTCGGCACTGGGAAGGAGTCCGACTCGATTGGATATGTACGCGAACGAGTTCCCAACAACGTGGTCTGTTCTGTAGTCCAACCCGCTGCCACCACCAAGTACCTTAAGAGAGAGAGGGAGGAAAAGCCGGGCGAGGAGGCACCGAATAATGTGGATACTGTACTGCTGAAGGCTCCGAGGCGAGGATCAAGCAGTAACGCTTCTGTATTGTAGGCGATGATTAAATGGTTCATTGTGTGAGTGTATCGACTAATGGTGGCATAGTATGAATAAGACTGAACTTATGGTCTCCGCGGCCGGGTCGGTGCCTCGGAAGTAAAGGGTATTCAAGACCTCTTTCCAGCCTCGACGAGTGTGCAGGAAAGTCAAATATCAGAGTGACAAAGTACGACGTGAATAACGGCGTACTTCGATATGATGAAATGGGAGGGCATCAAACAACTCACAAGTGACCAGCATCCTGTACAGGGACATCGTCGATCGCCGAGTCGTGCGGCTCGTGCCGATGTAATCTCAGGCCGTTTTTTTTCAGTCCCATTCGTGAAGCCTCTTCTCCTGAACAGCATGAAGAGCTGGACTGGATTCTATTAGGTAGATATGACAATGTCTGAGAGCGATTTGAGACGCAAGCGCGTAGAAAAGAGTCAAGGAGAGTTGCTCACCCACAGTTTGCGACGGCGATCCGGTTCCGGTCCTGACCCGATCACCGGCCTGTATACGCCCCTTCCTTTCCAGTCCTTCAATCCATCCGCCCACTGCATATCCCGCCTTCACTACATGGCCACCCGCACGTCCCGCATCTCTCCCAGCCGGTGTACCCAACGCTCACCTATCCAAAATTATCAGGCACGCAATTCGAAAATAGCAGCGACGTCGGCGTCTTCTCCAAACTCACAAACGCCTACTGCCTCGCTTCCATCCAAGGCAGCACCAACTTTTACTCCGCCTTCGAGGCCGAGCTCGGCGACGTGGTTTCCATCGTGCACACCTCCATCGGCGGCACGCGCATCGTCGGCCGCATCGCGGCGGGCGACCACCACGGGCACCTCGTGCCGTCGACGACGACGGACCAGGAGCTACAGCACCTGCAGAACGCTCTCCCGGCAGACGATCGCCCTCGACGGGTACTTACTGTGCAATCATGAATCAGGGTGGTCTTGTCTATCCGAAGACTTCGATCGAAGATCAGGACGAGCTGTCGAGTCTATTACAGGCTCCCTTGGTGGTGCGCCTTCGTTTCTTTTTCATCGTTTATCTAGTGCTGCGTGGCCGATACTCACACCTCGGCGACCTCGCTCCCTCCTTGGCCGGTGCTGTCAATCGAGGATCCGATGTCATTGGGGCCGAATTTGTTGTCAACGACTGGTGCGCATTCACTGGCCTTGACACCACCGCGACGGAGATGAGCATTATTGAAGCGACGTTTAGTTCGTGTCTTTCCTTCTGTCCACCACTGGGCCAGAAGGCTACTACTTCTAGAATAGATACCTCGTGATGTCTCTGTCTCTGCATTTGCATTTTTTCAGGTCTGTCATGCATCATCAGTACCTGTACTACGTACACCGTCACATCTACCCCTTTGGAAGCAAGACAAATGGTACCATGGTCAGAACATCCCGACTCCCTTATCTACCATAACAGGCGAGCCAGTCCTCACTGTTTGGCATTTGAAAATTGTCCTTGCGCGGCCTTACGTATGGGATTCACTCAAACATTGAAATATCCGAACCGAATCGACATCTTTTGCCACACCTTCCCAGCTTTGCGACCTGCTGCGACCCGGCAAGACCGTCCACGGTTGATGTGGGGACACGGCAATGCTCTGCGCCTAACACAGACAGAGACAACTAGTCTGTCTGAGGCAAAGGTTGGGAAAGGATGTGGGTACCCCCGCCCCCCCACTCGCGAGCTCTCCTTCAAGTTTCGAGGTACCACCCCACGCCGACATGGAGAAGCCAACTCGGAATGCACAAGAAACGGGCATAGCTGACCTTATCACTGCACCAATTTGTACGTGTAACTCAAGGACATGCACCATTCAAGCAGTGCGCATATTTGTGGGGGCGACGCAGCGCGACCCCATGCCTATCATGTACAGCTTCTCTCTATTGGGTGGTGCGTCGGCGAAAAAGGATCGTTACTATAAGAAGGTGGAAGAGCCAATGGGATAGCCGTTAACAAAGAGTAACAGCAGCCTGGCACGATGAGAACGCTCCGAATTGCGGGGGTTGTCTCTCGGAAGAGTACTAGCGAAGAGTAGGTTAACTGGCAATTAATTTGAATGGAGTCACTGCGGAAACGAGTTTATTTTCCGATGTAAAAGCGCGTGAAAATATATTGTAATCACACCCTAATCAGACTCGGATTAGATTTGAGCAAAAAGCCGACCGTAATCCAATCATTTTCCAATCGCGGGACATGCCGTCCCACTTCACGAATTTTCCAAGTTAAAACCAACATCGGATTAATGACTGTGACGCTAATCGCACAGTAATCCACCCTCGGTTTCTTTTCTCCATTATCGTCTCTAATCCGACACAAAACCGACATGGATTCTGGGTCGGAGCCCGAAGTTTTGAACGTGAGCTTTTTTTTTCTTCAAGTCGCTAAGTCGACTTGCATATGGACGCTCACCGTGTCATGCAGGCCAAAATGAAAAAGTCGCACAATTACTTCAAGATCACCATGGCTCTGAGGCCACCTCATTCTATGGTGTTCCCTGTCTACTCTGGTTCAATTGTATGTCCTCTATCTTTGTTCCTATCTTGTTCGACGCTTATATGCTCCTTAGACCATAGAGGACCTCAATTACACAGGCTGCTTTCCCCAGACCTCGCCGCCAGATTCACATGCGCCACACACACGACATCGTGCAGGACTTCAAGGTGGCCACTGTCCACCTGCTGGAGCGCTTTGCGCAGGATGCGGCGCTGTCGGCAAGGAAGTGTGAGAGCTGGGTACCCATCGCGGGGCTCGTTAAGGAGACAGAGCCAGAGAAGGCTGCTGCGCTCGCGAACGCTATAGTGGCTGCCGTTGGCGCTGATCATGTGGACAAGCTTGGTGAGTCGATGAATTGATGATCTGCCGTTGATTTGTCGCTACATGCGCTGCCACCGTCGAGGACGAGGATGAGCTGACGCCCTCATTGGGCGAGTCTCCTCTCTCTGCAGGCACCAAATTGCACCGCATCGCCTCAACCGAAGCACGGCGCCTCAAACGATACCCCCCCAAAGCGAGCGCGTGATGGACTACGTCATTACGGGCTTGTGGCCTACAACGAGGCGAAGCGCTTTACACGCATGAACGTCGCACTCTCCCGCGCCTGCGCTCATCTACTACTGCGAGAGTGAGACAATCGACCACATGCCGTTCTCACTTCCCATTCATGTGCCTCCCGCACCGCTGAGTCCCCGGCCTGCGTCTGCACCTTACTCAATGTTAGGGGTGAGCACCGTGCCCGTATTTACGGGTTTACGGGCCCCCGTAATACGGTTACGGGGGCCGTACCGTCTCGCCTTGAGTTAGGTAATCTGACGGTACGGTTGGTGGCTTGTTCTCGCCCGTATCCTACCGTCAAGTTACGGCCGTACACGGCCGTACACAGCCGTATGACGGGATATCCGAGGCCTTCACTAACTTCACTGCCCGTGCACACCAGTCCAGACGCAGCAAGGCGCGGAGGCTTAGCCAAAAAAACTCACCCTTTGCCCCAACACGAAAAACCGGTACTGGCCGAACTCCCATCAATATCATTCCCCCGCTTCTTCTCTCTCGTCGTCGCCATCCTTGATTGCCTTCGTTCATTTTCCTCTCCTCTCTCTTCAACACTTTCCCCACTGGACCGCTTGAAGCAAGATCACAGCAAGATCCTAGGTATGTTTTTGTTTTGTTTTGTTGTTCTTCACGTTCAAGGCAACTCATTTTTCGTAGACACCGTCGATCGCCTATGTCGCGTGCATGACGCCGTCCGCCACTGGATCAGATCGTGCGGCCAGGCCCTGCCGCTCACCTCGCCGTCGATGCCACATGTGTCGATGTAACCTCAATCCTCTCTCTTCGATCCTGGGTACGTTTTTTTTTGGTTCTTATAATGCTAGGCGACTCAATTTTCATAGACACCGTGGCACCGTCGACCGCGTATGTCGCATGCATGACGCCGTCCGCTACTGGATCAGATCGTGCGGCCAGGCCCTGCCGCTCACACCTCGCCGTCGATGCCACATGTGTCGATGTGACCTCAATCCTCTCTCTTCGATCCTGGGTACGTTTTTTTTTGGTTGTTGTTAATGCTAGGCGACTCAATTTTCATAGACACCGTGGCACCGTCCACCGCCTACGGTCACATGCATGCCACACCGATCCGACCCCTCGACCGCGCGCGCCGCCCGTCCACCTACGAGTGGCGGCGGTGGTGCCGGCGAAGGCGACGACGTTGGTGCGTGGGCGACGAACGCGCATGCCGTCCGTTCCCCCCACCGATCCGACCCCTCGACCGCGCGCGCCGCCCGTCCACCTACGAGTGGCGGCGGTGGTGCCGGCGAAGGCGACGACGTTGGTGCGTGGGCGACGAACGCGCATGCTGTCCGTTCCCCCCCACCGATCCGACCCCTCGACCGCGCGCCGCCCGTCCACCTACGAGTGGCGGCGGTGGTGCCGGCGAAGGCGACGACGTTGGTGCGTGGGCGACGAACGCGCATGCTGTCCGTTCCCCCCCACCGATCCGACCCCTCGACCGCGCGCCGCCCGTCCACCTACGAGTGGCGGCGGTGGTGCCGGCGAAGGCGACGACGTTGGTGCGTGGGCGACGAACGCGCATGCCGTCCGTTCCCCCCACCGATCCGACCCCTCGACCGCGCGCGCCGCCCGTCCACCTACGAGTGGCGGCGGTGGTGCCGGCGAAGGCGACGACGTTGGTGCGTGGGCGACGAACGCGCATGCTGTCCGTTCCCCCCCCACCGATCCGACCCCTCGACCGCGCGCCGCCCGTCCACCTACGAGTGGCGGCGGTGGTGCCGGCGAAGGCGACGACGTTGGTGCGTGGGCGACGAACGCGCATGCCGTCCGTTCCCCCCACCGATCCGACCCCTCGACCGCGCGCGCCGCCCGTCCACCTACGAGTGGCGGCGGTGGTGCCGGCGAAGGCGACGACGTTGGTGCGTGGGCGACGAACGCGCATGCCGTCCGTTCCCCCCACCGATCCGACCCCTCGACTGCGCGCCGCCCATCCACCTACGAGTGGCGGCGGTGGTGCCGGCGAAGGCGACGACTTTGGTGCGTGGGCGACGAACGCGCCTCTACCACTCGGGCCCCAGACGGACGCATTGAGGGCTCGCTTCCTCGCGCGCACAGGTGCGCAGATGCTGACAGGGCCCGCTGTGCGCACGCCAAGGTCCTCAACGCCCCCCGTCGTTCATGCGGCTACAAGACCGGATACCGCCGATACCGCCGCCGCCCCCGATACTCAAGACCTCACCCGCATCACCCGCAAACTGTCGCCCCCGGCACCCCTCAAGATCCCACACTTGGATAGCCACTCGGTCTTTCGTCGATCGCTTTAAGCGGTACGTTTTTTTTTTCGTTGTTCTTAACGCTCGGTGACTCATTTTTTGTAGACACTGTTGGCCGCCTACACCGCATGCATGACCCCGTCTGCTACATGGAGTGGCAGCTCAATGTCGACCCGTGATCCACCGACATTGCGCGACTTTCAATCTCGTGTCCAGCAAGATTTTGCCAGACCTGGAACCTATCCAGCGATGGTACTCCCCCAACTGGCTCTAGCACTGTTCACGCACCAGGGTGCGAGTCATGTCAACTCCAACACTGGTTCTTCTGCTCCTTCCGTCTGGCTTTCACTCCCTGCGCATCCCTACCTCTCCCTGCGCATCCCTACCTGCATCGGATCATGTGGTCAGGCCCTGCTGCTCTGACACCTCATTGTCGATGTCACATGTGTCAATATACCCTTAAACTGACAGACACTCGGTCTTTCATCGATCGCTTTAAGCAGTACGTTTTTTTTTTCGTTGTTCTTAACGCTTGGCGACTCATTTTTTGTAGACGCCGTTGACCGCCTGTCGCGTGCATGACGCCGTCCGCTACTGTGTCAGATCGTGTGGCCAAGCTCCGCCACTCTCACACGTAGCTACTTGACCTTTTATCAAGGAATTGCAACCCTGTCAACTCATCTTTTCCTCTCCCTCTGTGATTTTCCTGTGGACTGTGTCATCGTGCACCCTCTCACATCTTGTCTTGCCCACCAACTTGCCCCGCGTCCCGTCTTATCCTGTCTCTCTCCTCTTCCTACCTTTCCTCACTATCTACGTCTCTCCTTTCCTCGTCTTTGTCCACCCCGCTTCTCATCTTGGTCCCCCTCATCTTGTTTCTTAGTCGCCTGCCCTTGATTCTCACTCCCCCATCTCTATCCCTGTCTTTGGTCCACCGCGGCACCACCTCTTGCTGTGCCTTGTCTTCCCCTTACACCAGTCACTTTAATGCCTCCCCAATCTGGCCCTGATCAATGTGCACTTGACGAGAATGGCCAACTCAGAGATGCTGAGGATATCCCATGGTTTAATTCCCCAAGCGACAAAGACCCCATTCCTCTTCCACCTGTTGATGGAGAGACTGTCCCTGACAATGGAGGTACGCATCAACATACTGTCCTTCATACAATCACTAACACCTCACATTTTAGCTCCTCGTCGTAGACCCCAGCGAAACAAGAACACTGCCTTACAAGATATCCTTGCGGCAGAGCGCCTCGATGAGTGGGGTGACCTTGATAAGAAACACCGCCAGCGAAAACCACATTCAAAGCGAAACACCAAGCGTGTCAAAGTCATGGACAACTCATCGGACCTTGACCCTGATGACGATGAATACCAAACGGACACAGCTGACAGCACTTCTGAGGCGAGCAATGCATCACAAGACGAGATTTCAAATGGAGAAGTAAGTGCTGGGTAGCCTATATTTTTACCTTTCCCGTTCTCAAGAGGGTTTTAGCTTGCCAATGCTCTTTCCTCGAAAACATTGCCACAAAGTGTGAGGCGATCCCAGCCTGGGAAGCGAAAGCGTCCCGAACAGAGTGCTGTTGACGATGCTCAGCCTTCTCATGCAACCACTCCCTCTCTTACCCTGTCCAGCAGCTTCGTCATGGATGGAAGCTCAAAGGAAACCAAACAGGTCAGTCCGCTTGTCATATATATATTCTACAGCTAACAAAATCCACCAAAGACTTCAAACCCGATCTATTACTTCTATGAGGCTATCCACAGTGCTCCGCAAGGCATCAAAGCCGAGGAGGGTGATAAGTTTTACCAGTGCTATCACGGCGGGAGGAAGATTCTGAGGGTTACAAAGAAGATGAGGTATAATCTCAACGGTAAGGTCTACGCTTCATGAATAACTGAGTTTGACTTACACAAGTTTGGGTTATCGTTCAGGCCTTATTGGGAATCTCAAATCTTTTTTTTTTTTTTTTTTTTTTTTTTAAATCCGAATTTGTATTCCGCAGCGCGTTCGACGAGGAACAGAGGCGGTCACGACTCTAGAGTACGTACTATGCTTAGGCTTTGTATGGTAAGGGGATGGGTCGAGCTTCGACTAAGGTATAATGATAGGGTAATATAGTGTGGCGATCGTGTGGGGTTTGTGGCGGGCCTGGCTGCCGCGCTTTCGGTCTCTCATCCTGGGTCCCATGCCCGCGGCTTCGCGCAGGCTCCAGTCTCCTCAATGAATCTAAGGGCTGCTTGGACCCGCTTGGGGTGGTTGAAAAGTTGCTTGATGTTTCGGAGACGGCCGTTAACCGTGAGGTGTTTTCGGCGCGCGTCGTTGTAGAGCGGACAGGCCATGAGCACATGCTCAATGGTCTGGATCGGCTCGCCGCATGGGCAAGCGATCTGCTCCGGTGTGTGGTTAGGGAAGAAGCGTTGCGTGTACGCTCCTACGAAGGCATGACCGGTGATTATCCGGTACATAGTGCTGATAGATGCTCTTGAGAACTTCAGCCTGGGCCTTAGCCCAGACCCGAAACACGTTATCATAACAAACCGTTGTATGTATGAGACAGGGTTGTATCAGTAAATTCCTGGCAAAGCTACAACCAGGCTGGCCTCCAAAGGCCACTCGCCAACATCCCTTCTGCTTCCTTCCGAGTGCTGACGCCCATGCGTCTGCCGGATTGAAGGTGGTTGAAGAACCACGGTCCATCAGGGTTGGTGCCCCACAAGTCTCCGGTTACTGTGGGAATGGCGTTACTGTGTGTTGGGGGGGTGGGTGCAGGGGGAGCGAGTGGGGCTGTTGGCTTGTCCAGCAGTGCTGGGGGCGTGGTGCGTGACACTTGCCCTGCAGCGGCCTTCTCCGGGATGCGAACCACTTTGGAATTGGGGCACTTGTGCTTTCTGGCAGTTTTGCGGGACTTGAACTTGCGTCCACATGCCTCGCATTGCCGCTCACGAGGGGGAAGTTTGGCTGCCTTCGCAGCTTCCCGTTCCCTTTCTCGCTTAGCAGCACGGCTCCGCTTCCGTGCAAGACGCCGCTTCTCCTTTTGGGCATTATTGGCCTTGCGGCCGCCCTTCTGGAGTTCGAAGAAGGCCTCGTGGCCCCCCTCGTTTAGCAGCTCCAAAATATATACAAACATCACCTTTTTCACCTTGAAAACAGGGTGAGGCACAAGCGCGACAGCGCACTTGACCAGGTGGGAGTGGTACTGGGGAGTGAACTCGACCCATGAAAGGTTTCCATCCTCATCCTTTTGGGCTGAGATGACATTGGTCAAGAGGTGGGCCCTGGAGAGGAACCAACGACGACGGAAGATGTTGTGGATGTCGAATACCGAAAGTTCGGCATCCGCAGGAGAGGCCCTCCTTGGCCCTGACCCTCCCTTCGGCTTTTGGGGGGAGTGGGAGCCATGGGGGTATCCTCAGAGGAGGGGGAAAGGATGCGCTCAACCGACATGGGAGAGGACATGGTGGTAAGAAGCAAAAGAAGATGGAATCTCAAATCTTGCTCGCCCGACATGTTCAAGTTCTATTCTTACCTCAGAGATCGTGCCACACATATACCGCTCTCACCAGAGGAGAAAGGAATTGCATTGGGCAAGATTGAGCTTTCGGCAGCAAAACTTGCCGAGTTCACACAACGTCACGATGCTCATCAACAATCACTCAAGAATGCGTTTGCACGGCAACAGGAGAAGGCTGCGGTAAGTAGACAAGTTTTTATGCCGCTGTCGTCTTCTTATCGTCATATTTAGGAACCCTGGAGTCAGGAAAAATTTGAAGAGCTGCTGACCAAGTGGATTGTCGCCTCCGACCAACCATTTGAAGAGGTAGAGAAACCAGAGCTTACTGACCTTCTGAATTACATCAATCGATCGGCATCGTCACTCAAGATTCCCAGCCGCTTCACAGTCAAGCGTCATGTCATGAAGATGGGTGCCAAAGGCATTCAAGAAATGAAGCATTTGTTTGCAGTATGTTGACATATTAATGACGCATCAATGTCCCTGACATGCAACTAGAAAATCAATGGCAAGGTGGCCATCTCGCTTGATGGCTGGACATCAAGCAACAATTATGGCTTTCTCGCCATTGTTGCACATTATGTCAATCCAATTACGGGTGAACTTGGTGCGTTGCTAATTTATTATCTTGCATTTTGTTTGTCTAACTTTCAACAGAGGAGTGTCTTATTGATTTTCGTGAGTTGCTTGGCCGACACACTGGAGAAAATACTGCGGATGCTGTCTGGGACACCCTTGGCGCATTTGGAATCCAAGAAAAGGTGAAAACAATTCTTTTTTGATATAGGTGATTGTTATAACTTTTTGTAGATAATTGCATTTATGGCAGATAATGCGTCGCCCATGGATACATTTGTCGATGCAATAGTTTCACGCGCAGAGAATATTAATATTGTTGTTAACCCACTCTGGGCACGGCTTCGGTGTATGCCACATACAATTCATCTGGCCGCACTCAAGGTTCGGAACAAGTACTATTTCCTGTTACCACATTAACATATTCCTAAGGTGCTCGAGGCGATTGGTGCGAAGAAGTGTGGTCACAGTAGGAAGACTGACGCTCTGGGCATCAACTACCAGGATGCTGTCAGTGCGTCACTTAGCAGAGAAGCAGATGATGATGCGGCAACCCAGGAAGGCGATGATGAGGTTGACCTTGAGTCTGAGGCTCCGGTTGAATTTATTCTGCCAGCGGTTGATAAGGAAAGTGTTTTTTAACCGTACTATCCCTTTGGCCTTCAGCTCATAGTCCTCTAGCTTCGAAAAATTGTCCGCGCAGTTCGTTCAAGTCCTCAGCGGAAGGCACGCTGGCTTGAGCTGGTGTCCAGTGAACTTTTCAAGAAAAACCCGGATGCTCCAAGCTACCCTCCAGCACTTATGCTCATCCTTGATGTTTCGACACGTTGGTCTTCAACCCACCAAATGATGCGTAAGTCGATACTTTTGTTTGTAGAGCGTGATCTCATCAAATCACTCATAGGACGTGCATTGCAATATGAGGCAGAGATCAACACTTTCGTCACGCTTCGTGCAAATCGGGACCTCCGTGATCTTGAACTCTCTGAAGACGAGTGGTCCTCAATTAGGCTTGTAGCAAGTTGGCTTGAGAAGTTCCGAGATGCGACCACGCAGATGTCTGCCACCCACCAGCCCATGTTATCGCTTACACATGCCATCTTTCGTGGTCTTCAGGAACATCTTCGTGAATCGCTTCATGATGTACCAGCTGGCCTTGATCCATGCATTCGGAATGGACTTGTTGCTGCCCATCAGAAGCTGAGCGAGTACTACTACCGGTTTGATCAATCCCCTTTTACATCTGGGCTGCTCGTATGTCTGTCTCACTTTTAATCATACTTAAATTTATATTCCGTCAGTTCTCGACCCGAGGATCACGTACGAGGGCTTGAAGCTTGACTTTGCCAACGATTCAACACTTCTTAGAGATCTCGAGAAGTCCAAGGAGCAGCTTCGCGAGTTCTACAACAAGAACTATGCCACGTCCTCTGCACCTTCCATGGATATCAATAACATCCACCCAAAACTTCCTGCACCTCAGATTTTACTGCGCGTTATGAGTCTATTGTTCTTGATGTCATTGACGAACTAGATGAATATTTCAAGATCAAGCGAAAGGATTTCAAGAAATGCGATCCGCTCCGATGGTGGAAGAGCCAACGGGAAGATTGGCCAAACCTTTACCGTCTCGCATGTGATATTCTTTGTATCCCAGGTTTGTAGGATTTTGTCTTATGATTATTATCCTGTTTACATGCTTTTCAGGCTCTGCGGTCGCTGTTGAACGGATTTTTTCCAGTGGGAGGGACACTATATCAGTTCGCCGTGCAAGTCTTCAGCCAGAGACCATCGCACGCTTATGGTCCTGAAACACCGCCTTCATTGCACGCGTGAGGGTAAGATAATTACATTAGAGTAGACTTCTATTGTATAAGCTCAAAAAATCAAACTCGAACCCGTACAGTACCCGTACATACCCGTTGACGGCCGTATGTACCCCCGTGCCGTACCGTTGACACTCCTTAGAGCAACCGTACAGATATGGGTGCGGGCATACCCGTACCCGTATGGTACTGTGAGAATACGGCCATATACCGTATACGGCACGGTGCTCACCCCTACTCAATGTCACCACCCCCTTGCTCAGGAATGGGCCTCCTCTACTATGGCCAGAACTCCCTCAACTACCTTAGCGCATTTCTTGCAGGCGCACGGGAAAGTGCGTGCATCTCCCGCTCACAGCTCTTTCCGTCCTGATGTGCTCGCTCCTCTCATCGACGATCAGACGTCCCGACCCCAAAATTTTTCTTTTCAGTACACCGACCTCGAGCTCACGACACCAGACAACATATCCATGGAAGTCAATGGCATTTCCTGTCTGCGACGACGCGGCCGACGGTACTCATGTTACACGGCAACACCGGGCATCATAGCAACCGCATCCTGCTTGGCGGGGTCTTTTTAGCCAAGATGAGGTGCAGTGTGCTCATGGTGTCTTATCGTGGGTACGTCCCTTCTTTCCGCTCAACTAGGTATCTTTCGAACTCGCCTGAGAAACAGCACCAGGCGATTTATGAGTGCCAAGTGCGCGCTTTTTTGGAGGTAGGGCACACCGATTTACTTGATCAACTCCACACACTCCCTTTCTCAATGTCTCTAAAAAACCTTTATCACTTATTCCAACAGCCCTCTACAACCTTATCCGCCTCGTTCGGAAGCCGGTTACAGGGCACATGGTCCTACCTCGCCCGTCTAAAAAGTACTATCATTCCCATTGCAGAGGACACGTCGCCAGCATCTTCTGCGGGTCCTGCTCCTCTGACTCCTCCCCATACTCCACATAAGGTCAACTTCGACCAGTCCCCAGCCACTCCAGGTCTCACCCCACTCAAGGAGATTATTGCCCGCCTTGTTCAGGCATCTTGTGTAAAGTCTCCACCCTTCTTACAACGCTTATCTATCTCCACAGCTTGCGGGCAAAGCTTCCCAGGATGGCGAAAGGTGACTAGGCCATTCCATATCTTCACGCCGTTGAGTATTTCTTGCAATGCTCATCGTTGCTGCGAAATATTTCAATGACTTCTCGCCGACTCCACCACCACCACCATGACGGTGACAATCGCAGCCACATCACGCATCACCTTCGCTAACGCTGTTGCGGTCTCGCTCAATGACGCACACGTCATGATCGCATTGACCTCGCTCTGCGAGGTGCTCTTCTACGCGCGGGATGCCACCACGCAGGCGCAGTCGCTGCCCGTGCGCGTGCCGACGCCTTTGGCACCCGACAACATTGCGTTCGATGCGCCCGGCGTGCTCCTCGTCACGGGCCACCCGTACTTTTAGGCGCTTGCCACCGTCGTGGCTAATGATATGGGCGCGCGCACCCCCGGCCTTCCGCAGATTCTAAGTTGGAGGGCTGCCTGGTGGACGACGTTGGGATGCTTGGTGGCTGTACATGTGTGTGGGCCATGGTGTTAGGGCAAGGGGAGAGCCAGAGGGTATACATAGATACAGGTGTATATGCGATGATCTGTATTTCTGCCTTAGTTCTTTTTCATACCCTAATGACACTGTTTTCACACTATAATCCAAAGTAAAGCAAGCATGAAATACAGATAAATCACACCCAAATCGGATTCAGATTATCATATGAGGCCATAAGCCAAGCCATAAACCGAGTGCAACTGGCAACGTTGATCAACTGTCTTTATGGTCTCGTAATCGATTCCTTTCACGCTCAAGTCACAGGATTTATTCATATTTGCCAAGTTGGATTATACTATGATTACACTATATAATCGCACCCTAAAGCGCGACAGAAAATAAAGTCGTTTCCGCAGTGAGTGGCCTGGACCGTGCGGCAGGTGGAAAGAATTGGCCTGTTGTTGCGGCCCGGGTGTTTGTTGAACGCGTCAGCAGTCACTGCGGAAACGAGTTTATTTTCTGTCGCGCTTTAGGGTGTGATTATATAGTGTAATCATAGTATAATCCAACTTGGCAAATATGAATAAATCCTGTGACTTGAGCATGAAAGGAATCGATTACGAGACCATAAAGACAGTTGATTAGCGTTGCTAGTCGCACTCGGTTTATGGCTTGGCTTATGGCCTCATACAATAATCTGAATCCGATTTGGGTGTGATTTATCTGTGCTTTGTATCTGCTCAGCTTCAGATTACAGAAGGAAATCGATGTCATTAGAGGATGAAAAGAAGCTAAGAAAGAACTGCAGATCATCGCATATACCCGCATCTATATATACGCTTCCTGCCCTGCCCTGCCCTCCCTTTTCCCGGTTACTCTACCCTTTGCCATACAACCATGTACAGCAGCCAAGAGCCCCAACGCCTTCCTTTAGGTGGTCCTCCAACATATAACTTCCGGGACAATCCATCCCGTGAAGGTACCGTCCGCGGCTCACCTGAATTCAACTTCTCATCCAGAGGCCCGGGGGATATGTACGCTACTGGGAACTCGCTGAGACGGGTGAGGATCATCCTGTGGCATACCATGCGTGACCCCACTCACCTAGTCTCGCAAAGACCCCATCTGTGGGTCGTCCTCGCACTCCTCCTGGTCACACCTTGCGAGATCGACTCAATGACTCCTTTGGCGATGGGATAATATCGAGGGTGCCACTTGGGGTAGAGCAGTCACCGCTCTATGGTCATCTGTCAGCTTCAGACACTCGTGGTGAATCAGTACCCCCATACCTATCATATCCATTGTCAAATGGAGGGCGCGACAAGTCACCATTCAATGGTACCAGTACTAGCGAATCTTCCTCATGTTCCGGGTGGCGGAGTGATGGTACAACTGGGAACCCCTCACTCTATCTGCCCCATGTCCGCACCAACCGAATGAGTCAAGGGTTTCCTGAGCCGAATGCAGACCCCACTCATGGGGCGATAGCCCAGATGGCATCCGAGCTCAAGCGGATGTCAACCATTGTCGAACGGTTGGTAGATGCTGACAAGGAGCGTACCCGTATGCTGGATGACTTACTCAGCTGCATTGAGAAGTTGGGGGATCGAGTCAACACGCTTGAAGATGCCACTGAGGGTGGTCACCCACCGAAAAGGATGGTGGCTTCAGGTGGTTCAAACGACCATCCTTCCTTGAAGGTGAGCCATCTCGCGATACACCAAGTGATATGAGACACACCAGGTCTTTAGCCAGTTGTACACGATCTTTTCTATGAGATGTGTGGTGTGGACGCGAAATCTAGCAAAGGGAAATGCACAACGGACCTGTGCAGCGTGCGACCGCTGGACAATGGGGAGGCATTCGAGCTCGTTGGGGGTGCGAAGCTTTGGCACCCCGATTGGCTTGGGGAGATGGGGAAGGAAATCAACAAAGAGTTCGTTAATGCTGCCATGGATCTGGTGTGGAAAAATGAAGAGGTTAGTTGGCCACTTCGTAGCTCATATGTGACTCACCTTGTATTTAGAGTCTTCGTGAGAATGGTATGGGCGTGATCACCAACGTGGACTACACGAAGCCAGCGGTTGTGGAATGTGTGAAGATCTACTGGTGCAATGTCCATAAGCAAGCAACCTTGCGGGAAGACCAGGAAAGATACCACAAAACCTTGGACAGTAGTCGACTCCATGGCCGTCGACAGGCTGTATGTCACTTAAGTCCATATACCTGTGAGAGGATACTGACCTGTTTCCTGTAGCATACGAGGGCACGTCGACAGGCCGCCAAAGACAATTGCATTGCCAAAGGGATCTCCTTCAGTGAGGCGGTGGCCATAATCGATACCGATTTTGCAAGCGAACCTCGGACATGTGGATCCGACACAGATGCTTCAGAGGACACGGCAAATAGGCGACTTAAGGCCGGGCTCGGTGACGGTTCCAAAAAGTCCATCGGGCTGGAATGGAGAAGTCCAGATGTGCGTGTCTATATGAACAATCCTGATATTAAAGATGACTCATCTGATGGCTTAGTATGTCACGTTCCTTCGTTGGCTCTCCTTCAAATCTGCCAACGCTAAGGTGGGCAGAGACGGCCAGGGAGCGGGTGAGCCTGCAACCAAGAGGCGACGGACGACTACTGGGGCTGCAAAAGGATTCAAAAAAGACTTTGACCCCTCACCATCACAGTTGTCTGATCGCCCACCTTCATCTCAAAAACGTCAGCCCTTGCGGTCAATGGTTGCGAGTTGGTGGCTGCAGAGCCACCCGGATGTCAGCGTGGTTGATCACGGTGCACATTGGCTTTCAGGGTTTCACAGCACAATATCTAGAGAAGATATTCACTCTGCTGACTGGGATCATATCGAGGAACTCACCGCTTGGCACGAAGAGAAAGAAAGGGAAGTACTGTGTGGGGCTCAGGGGGTCATGGGGGATAATTCGGAATTGAACTGAACAAAGCATCAGGAAAACGTCAAAATGCTGAATCCATCTTAAATCGTCTTATTCGTCTTATTAAGACGAATTAAGCGCATCCTCATTAAGATGAAGTCATCTTAGATTCAGTAGGGTCTGTTTCTTATTAAGCAGCCAGAAATCTTAATCCTTCTTAATAGCAGCTTAAATTGAGTGTGCAACTAAGCACACAACTCTAAGCACACATTAAGCATGAATTAAGCAAATAATACTAGTTCAGGAAAATCTTAATTTTGCTTAATTTTGCTTAATTGAGACTTATTCATTCTTATCAGGGCTTATAAATTGCAGTGGTCAAAAACATATATATTTGTGCTAATTACATTAAACAAAAACAACAGTAACTAAAGATGGGGAGCACAGGCTTGTCAGCAAGGACACAGAGGAAGAATGCACCACAGTGACACGTGCAGACACGGGCGGTGGCGCGGGTGTGGTGGTGCGCGTGCGGGCGCGGGGGGTGGCGCAGGTGAGGGCGCGGGGGGTGGCGCAGGTGCAGGCGCGGGTGCAGGCAGTGGCGCAGGTGAGGGCGCGGGCAGTGGCGCAGGTGCGTGCACTGGGTGGGGTGATAGAGCATCAGCACGCAAGAGACAATGGAAGGGGAGGGGGTACTTACACAGAGACAGCGGGATGCTCAGCAGTTGAGCGTGAGCTCGTCGGCGAGGACTGCGATGACTACGCGCGTTGCGAGTGCGGAGAGGGAGGTGGGCAGTGTGTACTGAGTGGCGGAAGCATACTGGCGCGGGACGCCTGGGGTGGTAGAACATCAGCATGCGAGAGACAAGGGAATGGGAGGGGGGACTTACACAGATAAAGTGGGATGCTCGGCAGTTGAGGGCGAGGACCGCGACGAGATCGCACCCATCCCCGCGACAATGTCCCGCCACTCCCACCACATGGTCCGCGTGTGCAGCCCAAAGAGCAGCACGTGCACAGGGTGTCACGGTGCCGGGAGGGGGGCTGCACACGTGGCGAGCGCAACATGCGTGAGCGCGGGGAAGGAGCGTGGGGAAGGAGGTGGAGGGAGGCGGGGGGAGGCGGGGGGTGCACCACAAAAGTCAGGGTGATAGAGCATCAACGAGTGTCCAAGGGAGAGAAGGGGAGGGTGGCTTACATGGAGACGACGAGGCTGGAGGGCACAACTGCTGTGAGTGGGCCTCTTCATGGGGTCACAAGCTTGCCCCACCTGTCAGTTTATTTTTTCCTAAGACAGACTCAGCTTGAAATGGCCCTACTAGGGAGAGGAATACTGGGGAGATGCGGACTGGGGGAGAATGCGAAGTCGAATGCCGTTCAACTTGAACATGTCACATGACACCCCGGGTGCTCCCGTTCTTGAGGGCCGGCCAGCTTGAGGTCTTGGGGCATGAGTTGAGGTTGTTCGACGTGCGACCTCCCTCAGTCCTCGCTCCTGAACAAACCAACACGGACACACGCCGCACACAGCCCCCACCTTGGCCACCACCACCAACAAAACAGCCACGTTGCCGTCCCAAGGGCTCCAGAATTGGCCCCAATGCCGGCAAGAATGGGAAGTCTCGGAAGGCCCAACAATGACACGTGGCCATCAGGTGAGTGCGAGTGCGAGGTGGCATGAACGGTGCCCAATGCTGACCATCGCCCCCTTCTCCCGGACACAGGTGACACGGGCCCTTCACATGGGTGCCCTCGATTCTGGCCCCTTGGCAACGCGACGGCGTCCTCCCGAGAAGGCCCCCCCAGTTCAAGACAACGGGTGGCGGCCTCTCCAGGTGGCTTGCCCCCCTCGATTCTGGCCACACCCCCTCAGTGACACAATGGCCTCCTCCCGAGGACGCTCATCATCAAGACCACGGCTTGCGGCCCTGTCCAAGGTGCCTGCTGCGCCAGCGTGCGCGACCATCCGTCTTCACCGAACGACGATTTGCAATCTCCCTCGCGCCACCATTCGTGTCACGCGGCCAGCGCGGCACTCACCGCCATTCGCGTTGCGCAGCCAGCGCGGTGCTCCCCACCGTTCACGTTGCATGGCCAGTGCGGCATTCGCCGCCGCTCGCGTTGTGTGGTCAGCGCGGCACCTGCTGCCGCTCACGTTGTGCGGCCAGTGCGGCACCCGCCGCTGCTCGCGTTGTGCAGCCAGCGCGGCACTCACCGCTGCTCGTGTTGTGCGGCCAGCGCGGCACTCGCCACTGCCTGCGTTGTGCGGCCAGCATGGCACTCGCCGCTGCCCGCGTTGTGCGGCCAGCGCGCGCACCCGCCGCTGCCCACGTTGTGCGGCCAGCACGCGCACCCGCCGCTGCCCGCATTGTGCGGCCAGCGCATGCACCTGCCACCATTCGCATTGTGCAGCCAGCGCGGCGCCCCCACCATTCGCATTGTGCAGCATGTATACCTTCAGGTGTGGTGTGACTGAAAGTCACTTATTTGTGGGACTTGGGATACTTGGGGGACTTGGGAGTTGAGTGTACTTTGGGGACTTGGGACACTTAGGGGGGGCTTGGGATACTTGGGGGACTTGGGGAGTTGGGATGATTGGAGGACTTGGGATGCTTAAGGGACTTTAGATACTTGAGATGTATTCTTATATCCTGAATAAATCCTCTTATTATTGTCTGAAATTGTCTTAATTTCTGAAAATCTTCTTAGTTTTTTGAAATGTTCTTATTTTGGGGCATCTTCTTATTTCTTGGCATTCTCTTATTTTTTCGCATCCTCTTACTTTCTGAAATCTTCTTATTTTTGGAAATCTTCTTATTTTTTGGAATCTGCTTATTTTTGGGAAATTTGCTTACTCTGGGAATCTGCTTATTTTTGGGAACCTTCTTAACCCTTCTTGACTCTCTGAAATCCTCTTATCTCCTTAATATTTTTATTCGTCTTAATCATAGAAATTTTCTAAGCAAAATTCAGGAGTTAAGCTGTTTTAAGCATGATAAGATGCATTCAGACGGATTCAGCGTTTTGACATTTTCCTGATGAATGGTCTCTGTTTTTTTACCACTCAACATCGTTTCGACTGGACAAGCTACCGTAGTTACTGTGTGGTATGTTAGCATGCACGTTGTTGGACATGGTCGATGTACATACCTTCTTCAAATCAATTGTTGCCCAGACCTTCGTCCGCTCCCGTCCCACAGCTACCGTGGTCAGTGCGATCTGACCCTGGATCCAATGGGGGTCGAAGAGCGCAGGGAAATGCAGGTTATTGTTTTGCTGGTACTCTGCAATTTCCCATAGACGAACATCGACGAGTTTGCTGGGTATGAGTTAACCTGACATATGATGAGAACGTCAGTCAGGGTACTCACAAGTCATTCCATATGGACTGGATTTCCTCTGTCCAAGGTTTGAACCAGCGGGCCCGCGCCGTCCACATCGAACAGCCGATATGACGGAAGTCTTGGGTAACTTGAAAGATCTCGAGTATCTCTCCGTAGAGGTCGATTGGTGGCATTGCTGGAATGCAGACATGGACAAGCGACGACCTGTTGGATCCGACTGCCCGGGATGCATGGTAGCGCGTTCCATTCACAATAACATAGTTGTAAAATGTCACGGAGCGGTCGAGTGGCTTACTTGAGGGATTCGCTGGCTGCTCCCAGCGAGAGTGGACTGGTGTGAGGGGGAATCTGTGACATATGGTGTCGACGAGGAGGCGATATGTCTCCAGTGACAGGAATGCGGTCTCAGACCGTGGACTGGGGGAAAACAGCGTACGACCTGTGTATGGACGTACGGCCTGTGCCAGGCGTGCATTCGATCAACGAGACATACCGTTGATGTGTTCGTCATCAAGGCCATCCATCAGAGCAGCCAGGCCCGCCACCGTGCCCCGCTCCTCCTTCGAGGCCTTGAGTAATATCCCTGCCACTTCTGCTGGAAGCGAGTCTTTTGGGTGACGCGAAAGTGTGCATATCTAATGACCATTTGTATTGTCGTTTTGGGAGATCGTGGCATAACTCACCAATCGGCTTGTATGTGAAGCCTTGTGGAATTCGTTGAAGAAGGTTGTCTCGAGGTCGCCTTGACCGTGGTTGTTAGTCTTAAACGACTTCAGGACCTTGTTCAAGCACTCGAACAGGAACGTCCAAAAATCGTGAAGGGGGCCAAAATCGCGTACACATTCGGCAACGTGGGTAGCATAGTGGTGGTTGGGTTTGATAGCCCCAGATCCATAAAGCTGTCAATTGACAACAATCAGTTTTCCGGCTGAGTAGTACGGAGACGCACGCGGATGAGTTCAGTGCAATACGCGCGTATAAGGTCTTCTGCTTGGTCGATCTCAGAATCGTTGAGGCGATGTCGAATGAGGATGCGAAGTGCGGAACATAGCTTGAGGAAGTTTGCGGGGTCATCCGGGTCGAGCGAGAACTTGTCCTGAGTGGTGTCCGACTTTGAAAGGCCGTTGTCTTCGGGCATGGCCACGGGGTGTTGAGGTGGTGGGAGGATACGCTGCTCGCCCTCCGGAAGGCCGGGGATCGTTTGCGATGTCGCCTTCCGTTTGGCGGCCTTGGAGGGAGTACGTCAACGAACGAACGGGATGTGGACAGCGATGCGCACCCTGATCTCAGACTGCTGAGTCTTGTTATCCGCGGCTATCCTCGCCTTCTCTGCTTTTTTCTCGGCTGTGATCCTCAACAATTCAAGCTTTTTGGCCTCTGCCGCCACTGCGCGTTCTTGAGCCTGCCTGGCTTTGGCAGCCGCAACCGCTCCCTTGCCCTGCACCTTCGCTTGTTCCAGGGCCCTGCGTTCGTTTTCCTTTTGGGTCGTCTCGCAGGCCTTCTCAGCTTCCGCTTCAGCGATTGCGGCGACGCGGCGAGTCGTCGTGTTGTGCGAAAGGGACCCCAGGTGTACGGTCCATAACTGGGGCACCTGTGGACAGAAGGTAAGCAATACGAGTTCAAGCTTGAAATACATACCACAATCGGGCCATAGACGGTGGCTAACAGCAACCACTGGTCAGCCGTGAGTGTGAAGCACGCTGGAATAGCCGGTGTGAGTTTGTGTGTGAGTGATGCGCGCGGGAGTTGTCTGTGAGCAGACAACGACAGTATTCTCAGTGGACGCGCGCGGGCACGATAACTATGTATATTACCTGTGAGCAGACAACGACAGTATTCTACTCATGGTAAGCTTTATGGAAGTCTAAGTGTAGTAAGTAATGCTCACCTCAGTGGACGCACGCGGGCACGATAACTGAGGTGGCCAGTCTGCTAAGGTGTACCTATAAGTACCTGTACTGTAGCAACGAGGGTAGAAAGTATATGAGCTATTCAATATAAGCTAATTGAATCAGTAGCAAGGGATCTTAAGTAACTAATTAAGAAAGTCCGAAACACGGTAAGTAAACTGAGACGATCTGCGTCGTCATTTTCGTCCGACACTCCCCCTCATTTCGCGCGCAGTCCGAGACCTGCAGCGAAATGTTTCACCTTGACCGAGGGCAGCGCCTTGGTCAGCGCGTGGCAACCATTTCATCGGTGGGGCAGTAAACGAGCTTCAGAGAGCCCTGCTCGATCACCCACTGGATCCAATGGTACCGCACGTCGATGTGCTTCGTGCGCGCGTGGTACTGATGGTCGCGCGTGAGCGCGATAGCTGCCTGGTTGTCAGAGAAGAGGGTGGTCGCGTTTTTGAATGGGCCGAACACCTCGGAGAGTAGGCTGCGCAACCACAGCGCCTCCTTCATGCCGTGCGTGGCCGCGACGTATTCACTCTCGGTTGTGGAGAGCGACACAATCTCTTGCCGCTTCGAAGACCACGATACGGCGCCGCCGTCGATGAGGAACGCGTAGCCCGTGATGGCGCGCCGATCTTCGGCCATGCTGCCGTCGGCGTCCGCATATCCCTCGAGGGTCCGCTTGGTCTCGCCGTACGAGAGCCACAGGTCGCGCGTGCCAGCAAGATAGCGGTAGATCCGCTTAACTGCTTCCCAATGCGCAGGACCTGGGTTCGACGCGAACCGTGCGACGGTGGCGACGGCGAAGGGATGTCGGGGCGTGTGGCGAGTGCAGCCCAATTCAGGGCGCCCACGGCCTCCCGATATGGCACGTCGCGCATGATCGCGAACTCGGCCGCGGACTTCGGCGCCTGGTCGGTGCTGAGGCGGACTTGAGTGTCCATGGGGGTGGAGAGCGGCTTGAGGCCATCGAGGTTGTAGCGGCGCAGGATAGAGTTGAGGTAGGCGCGCTGGGACAAGTGGATCGTCCGAGCGTCGCGGTCGCGCTTGATCTCGATGCCTAGCATCCAGTGGAGTGCCCCGAGGTCCGTGACTTCGACGTGCTTGCGAAGCCCAGCTATAAAGTCGTCTATGAGTTTCTGAGTGCTGGCTGCGATCGTGCAGTCGTCGACGTGGACCGCGACGATGGTGAGCACGCCGTTTACGATGTCTAACTTGAAGAACACAGACTGGTCGACTGCACAACGAAGGAAACCAAGGGCTGTGAAGATTGCCACCAAGAACTGATACCAGCGGCGTCCAGCCTGCTTGAGGCCGTAGAGTGCCTTCAGGAGGCGCAACACGCGCTCGGCGGCTGCCGGGTCTTTGTAACCAGGTGGGTGCCGCATGTACAATACCTCGCCTGGGTTCAACACGCCATTGAGGTAGGCCCCCTTGATATCGACCTGGTGTAACAAAAGTCCAAGACGATTTGCCATAGCTATGATGACCCGGGATGACGCTAGCTTTGCCACAGGTGCGTAAGTGTCGTCGTAATCGACACCACCTATCTGACTGAAGCCCTGGGCCACCAGCCTCGCCTTGTAGCGGGCGATGTTCCCCGCGGCGTCCTTCTTGGCCTTGAACACCCACTTGGAGCCGATAATATTCGCCCCTGGAGGGGCCTTCTCAAGCTTCCAGGTTCCGGCCTTCTTCAACGTCGCAAGTTCCTCCTCTATGGCCTTCTCCCAGAGAGGCCAGTCCGGTCTGCGCTTGGCTTCTGCGAGCGTCCGCGGTTCGATCGCCTCCGCGTCGGCAGTCTCAGCTGCGAAGACGTACTCGAGACCATGGAAGTCCTCGAGCAGCAAGGTGGCGCCGTCGATGGCGGTCCACACTCCCCCTACTTCCTCAGGGTGTTCCTCTGTGAAGGACCCCGGGAGTTTCAGGTCGGGAACGGGTGGCGGGTCGGCCGGACGATGTGATGCAACCCCTTCGCCTGCTTGGAGATCGCGCACGATGCGCGAGGGCTTTCGGAGGCGTTGGGAGCGTCGTGGCTGGGTAGGTGGGTTATCAGTCGGCGTTACCTCGGCTGACTCTGACTCGCGTTCTGTAGTTTGCTCGGTCTGGGCTTGGGCAGATGGCTCGGGCACTGAGGAGCTGTCATCTTCTGTTGGAGGGTCGTCAAAGGCGGCAGGGAGCTCGCTGCTAGCCGTTGGTATGTTCAATCCCTCCCCCTCGAGCGAAGCTGGCGACTTAAAGTAGATGTTTCTTTCAACAGTGACAATACCGGAGCCTGGCCAGTACACGCGGTGCGCACGCGTGTCGGCGTCAAAGCCGAGCCATCGAGCGTCCCGTGCGCGGGGCTTGAGCTTCGAGCCGCTCGCGTCATGCACGAGCACCGGACAACCCCATGTGCGCAAACCCGAAAGGTCCGGAGGGCGGCCGTACAACGCTGCGTAGGGCGTCTTCCCATCAAGAGCACATGTGGCCGTCCGGTTCTTCAGCCAGGTCGCGTGTCGCAACGCCTCGCCCCACAAGGACTCGGGGAGGGTGCTCGGGTGATTGAAGGCTCGCATGCGCTCCACCAAGGTGCGGTTCAGCCGCTCCGCGACACCATTGAGCTGTGGAGTGTGATGAGGGGTAAGTCGGCGGGCTGTCCCTGCGGCTGCGAGATGCTTATCGAACGCGCCGCTCAGATACTCTCCCCCTCGGTCCGAGTGCAGGACCTGTCGCGAACCTAGGCGCGTCAAGGATATTTCCCAACGGCTACGCCACAAGAGACGAGTTTAACGTCCTGAGAGGGGTACAAGAGAGGATGAAGATAGAGGAGTGGACTGGAAGAGGTGGTATCGCAATGCGGTCCCGCTCATGCAACCTGTTCAGTTGCTACTTGCTCTACCTCGGTTGGTAATACAAGTGAATTGTCTGAGGGCGTCTCTACTAGACGCTTGTCCTTATATACATGGGTACTCTAGGGCTGGTCTTTAGAAGCGTGACCTATTGTCTGTAAGTGCTAGCCAATCATCAAATCGCAGAGAGTGGTGCCATCTATTAATACTTGAGGACTTTACTAATAGCTGAACCTTGTTAGTCATTGCGCAGTCAGCTGAGTCATGCGCGTCATGTGACTAGTCTGGGGTCATGTGACTGCGAGTCGTCATGTGATCTGGTCCTGGGCTTGGTCATGTGACCCGGCGGTCACCTGATCTGGGGCTGCTTCTGTATCTCTGGTTTCTCCGTGTATTCGTCTGGCAAGAAAGGTTTACATAAGTCGCGGGAAGTTCTTGCGTAAGCAAAACTCGCGCGTTGATTCCTGGGTCATCTGGGCTGGGATTCGGGTGTCAAGGGGTGTTTCTGGTCGCTTTACAAGGGAGGTTCCATGGGGAATTTACTGAT
>WTXF01000244.1:0-34492 GCA_022496215.1 Russula brevipes
GAGAGAAAGAAAAAGAAAGAAAAAAGAAAAAAAGAGAAAAAAGAAAAAAAGGGAAAAAAAAAGAAGAAAAGAAAAGAAAAGAAAAGAAAAGAAAAGAAAAGAAAAGAAAAGAAAAGAAAAGAAAGAAAAGAAAAGAAAAGAAAAGAAAAAAGGAAAAAATCTTTAGGGTTTAGGGTGGAGCGTCGCTGAAGGCGATGTGACTTAGCTGTGGGAGCGAGTGACTACATACCGAGGACTCAGGGGGGATGTCTTCCCTCTGCAGTTGAGTTTAGTTTTATATAGACTCTTCAGCTGGGATTTGAAACTCAGTTTGAACCTTAAAGACCTGGTCCGTATGCAACCATAGTCGGGGTCGCAGGTGGCAGACGCCTAAGTTGGGCGTCTAATTGGTCTTTTTTCCTGATCGGGGATTTGAACACTTGTTGGTGGAATGTTCTAGAATGTTCTAGAAGCTTCTAGAATCTTCTAGAAGGTCATATGCGGTTATGTGATGTTCCATGATATTCCAACAAGTCACGTGACATGTCACATGATAGAATGTTAGTTTTTGTTTTTCATCACCCTTCTCAAGTGCTTGTATAACCGCATACATCCCACAGTCCATGAGAACACATTTTGAGCTCTACTGAGAACGACAATTTGGCGTAGTCACATGATTCCAGAATGATCACTTGGCTTGGTTTTATTATCAAAGTAATAAATACAAATTATTATAAACTGATTACTAATAAAAATGCGAGAAATGCGTGAAATGTGGATGTGGTGTAGGGGGAGAAGGAGCGCGTTGCAGGAATGCGTCAAACGCGTCTTTGCAATGCGTCCTGCTCCCTAATGACACCTTCTCCCCTTACTTTTGATGTCCCCATCGTCTCGGATGATGCCGGACTGGAACGGCCCTCACAATTCACACGTCCCGAAGATCCCGCCACCTCGCGATGCACCAGAAGCATCACATACGACTGGGAACATGGGTATTCCCTCAAATGGAAATCAATTGATGACTTCCATCAATGGCGCAAGAGCGAGGAGACGGCTCATGGGATAGAGTTGCGCTCCTCCCAGATCAGGCACGGGAACGGGAGCGCCGTCTATACGACCAGCCAGTTGTTCTGCTGCTCCTGCCAAGGGACTGGGGGCCTCAAGCTCCAAGAAAGGAAAAGTGATTGGAAGAAAGTGATCGGAAATAAACAGATTTGTTAGGATGTGGGGGTCACACCCTAACTGGACTTGTATTGCGTTTGACCTTGACAGAATGGGCGTGAAGCCCTGTCCATATGTGATTGTACGTCCCTGTTTACCTATGCGTTGATTACCTTGATTCCAGTCCCACAGTGCCTGGTTCTTGTATAACCTGTCAGCCACCAGTATTCATTGACCGTGAGAGGTGGCTGGTTATTACCACCTGTGACTTGTACTATGCCGTTTCCGGTTCTGTTCCTGACTTGTTCATTACTATACTGCCAAGTATATAAGGACGCCCTTAGGGCCGCAGTCAAGTTAAGCTTGACTTTCTGTACCATTCCTAGCCAACTCGTGTTCGAGCTTACTTGTACCCAATCCAACCATTTACCCTTGTTCATCTCTATACGAATTAGACTGCGCTTCAGTCTGCTTAGAGGAACTCCGATTATCGTGTGCTCATTGTTACTCTGCGCGCTAGTCGTTGAACCTTGTCTCCAAGGGAAGCCTGCCTTACCGCCGGGTTCCTTTCTCGATCATCGTTGATTGGCGCTCGCAGCTTAATCACCATGCGCCCTTGTCCTCGTTAGGACGGCGTAATCTACGCATACGCCCACGTGCAGGCGTTACGGCTTGGCGCCTGTCCCTTCGACTTCGTCAGGACAAAGTTACTCATCTTAGTGACACGATAGTGACATAAGACCAGCTAGGGTCTTAACAAGATTGCTAGCAGCTGTCCCTGCCATGTGAGGATCAAGATGTACCCTCACACTAGCACCGTTTTGGGGTCATACAATCCCGATCATTCCCATCCGACCGGCAAAGACAACCTTAAATTTGTCCGGATCCGGGTTCCTACACGTGAGCTGATTGAGAGGCTCATTCGATTAGGATTGAAAGATAAGGAGATTGTGAGTCATCTCCTCTCTGATAATTATTGATCTGACCTACCTCCTGCAGAAAAGGCGGATGCGTTATCAGTTCAGTGGAGATGAGAGAGATCATTACCTCACAATGGACGAGATCAGCCGGATCAGGAGAGATGTTGAGAGGGAGATCATCCAACTAGATCCCAATGATGTAAACTCCACTTGGATCTGGGTCGATAAAGTGAAATCGAAGGGACACTTTGCTTACTACAAAGACAAGCGAGATCCTCCCCCAGAAGCATCAGATCTCACAAAAGATCTGTTTATTCTATGTATTCAAACCCAATTCCAATTGGAAGCGTTCCAGCGCCTTGGTAACGCTTTCCTTGGCATCGATGCGACTCACAATGTCACTCAATACACAGGAATATTATTATTCACAATTATGACGCGCGATCACTAGGGCTATGGTAATTAAATTTTCGATGTTCTGATGATCTGGCTAATTTACTTGACAGGATTACCCATTGCCTGGATGCTGTCATCCAATGGCACGCATGAAACAATCTGCTATTTTTTGAATTTGATCAAGGCACGAAGCCCAGAAATTTCCCCATCAATATTTATGACCGATCAAGATCAAGCTCAGGTAATCGCCATCCGTGACACATATCCTGGGTGCCATGTATTCTATTGCTGGTGGCACGTCCTCCAGGCTATCCGGACCCATTTTGTCATTACTGAATTCAAAGACTTGTGGGAACTAATTCAAAAATGGGTCAGGACCACCAATCAAGATGAATTTGATCAGTGGTGGGAGCAGATGCGATCAGAGCAATTGTATCCCAAGACTGTGATCGATTACATTGCTTGAGAATGGATCTCCTGTAAGGAGATGTGGTCCGCAGTGTCCCACCAAAACCGCACAATCTTTGAGGAAGGTGATACCAATATGCTACTAGAAGCGTATGTTTACTCATTTTTATTTTTGCACTTTTTCTTTAAATATTAATCATTATCTAGATATCACCATGTGCTTAAGTCCACATGGCCAAGGGGGGCCCGGGATCAGAATCCCGGATAGGGGGTTGGTTAGTTAGTCTGGGTCCAGGTCATGATTTGAAAAAAGTCAACCACTTTTTTTGGGGTCAATTTTACGGCCAAAGTGTACTTTTTTCTCATATTCTATGCCAAATATATCTAGTAACTTTCTCCTCAATGTCTGAATGACGCGCAACCACGGAAACGCAATGCATCAGTCATGTGATCTTCCTCATGTAACCATCCTATAGTGCTCGATATTTTCAGCTGCATGTAGTATGCAAGCCGCATCTAATGGCTTGACACGAATATCACACTTGCATGATGTTTTGAACACATATAGCCATGTATTAGATAGTACATAACATATATATGTGATGTGAGCAATGTGACAGACATTGCAAACCAAAGGATTCTTGAAAGGATTCCCAGATCCTCTTGAGATCCTCCCAAGGATTCTCCAAGTCCCCTAGGGAATCCAGTTATTATTTTCACCGCGACCCTTGACTGCGACGACGCACCCTTTGACTGCTGTGACAGCCATACTCTCTATGAACCATGGATCCCTCGCCTGATCAAGGGGAACTTGAAATCGTCGTAAATTATACAAAACGCATTGGGTGAATGCTTGTTAACATGTTGGTCTTCAGGACATCTCTCAAACCCTCACCATCAAGGATGGAAAAGTCCTATGCCCAGCTTGTGACATAGAGATCAAAGTGGGCATGGGTGGACTGGCGAACTTCCGGAAACAACATCGACCTGGGATTAGCAAAGCGTGCCAGGATAATCACAAGAAGAGAAAGAACATTACCGCTCAGAAACGAAACCAGCGCAGAATCCAATCCTTCTTCGCAGCGCACGCAAAGGCTCCCAACGCCTGTACTGTCCCTGTACCAGCCCCTGTGATTGCATATGCCATAGACCCTATGTCTTCTGCACCTCATGCGGGTACATTACGGTTGCCTCACTGGCAGGATTGGCTTCTTATGTACATGCAGCATCTCCCACACCTGAAACACCTACTGCATGTCAACCACAGGTCCCCTCACATGCAGAGAAGCAATCCGCAGATGTACCTGCTAACCCGTGCCCCGGATACCGTCTTATCTTCCCTCCTGGCCTCCAGCCCCATACGTCCTACCCTTTTGGCCTCCATACAGTCATGTCCTTCCCGTGGGACTACAGCGCGCGTCATGATGGCTTCTTCCTCACATCGCATTTGTGCACTGGTGAGATCAAAGGGAACGGGCGATGCATGGCATGCAACGACCTCGGTAAAAATGAACATATCAGGAAGATTGTCAGCAGATACACAGATGGCATACATGAAAACACACCTCTCCTCTTCCATGGGATTGGTGGGCTCATTGATGTCGCTCACCGCAAGACTGCTGTGGTCGACCAGTTTCGCCTTGTTCGCCTCAATGACATGAAGAAGCTGTTTCTGAAATAGGGTGTCATTGAGGTTCACAAACAGATGCTACTTACCATCTCAACGCAGAAGATCCCTCGTATGATCATGTCCTGCGTATAGGCTTATACAGTCTGTTGGGATGCATGCGATGCTTAATCTCATAAAAAGAGCAGCTGAGGGAACATACCATCCGAAGGGTTTAATGAAGAAGACGAGCTACAGGCTCTACTCTTCCTGCGACTCGGTGGAGCACGCGTGGCAGAGTTCGCTCACCATATGTTTGGGACTCCTTCTGTCTCTACGATCCGGACACACACTACCGTCCCCCAGCTTCTTGCATCACCCTCTTATCCTACTCCAAACGAAGTCGAACACAATGTCGTCGCAAGTTTCCAGAGTCTTAAGGATTTGCTTGGAGGACTTGCGGAATCCATGCTTCATGCCGTCCTCATGTTGATGAATTGGCCACAGAAAAGCGACCACGCTGGGATGACAAGACAAACAAGTTCCTTGGGTTGTGTCGAGAGCATGGAAGTGAGACGAGTATTGAATTCACCAGTGAGGAAGACCTAGCGACGTTGTTCGAAGATTTGGCACATGGGAATATCCACTTGGCCAGCGAAGTGAGTGTTGATGTTTGTTGTGCTCTCACACCGCCTTCCTTACGCTTTTCGCGTTCCTACTACCCTTACCCTAATAAACCTTTTTTCACATCTATAGGCAACCGTTGGTGCCGTCAGAATACTCAGTCCACACCAGCGCCTTTACAGCGCTCATCCAATCGTTCTCTCTGGAAGCTGCAAGCGTGAGGGTGCAGAACAGCATGCCAAGTTGCTACAAGACGTCCTTGGCGCAGCAAACAACAAGCAGGCGTTTACCGGTGTTCGTATGGTCTCGTTGGCATCTGATGGAGAGTCTCGACGAGGAAAGGCTTTGGCACAGCTCACGTACGTGAAACCTATCTCATCGACATCGCCAATATATCAGCACCTTGTCCACATGGAGCTCTTCGATACATTCGTCGGCGCCGACGACATCACTGCTGATAAGGACTATAAACACATATTCAAACGGCTCCGGAACACGCTCCTTCGTGGGAAGGGGTCACTGGTATGCGGTGTCAAACTCACGTGTGGACTCATTTGCAAACACCTCCAGGATAGTGGCCTATCTAGTGCCCACATCCAGTACGTTCTAGATCCAAAGGATAAGCAAGATGTTGTGCTAGCATACAAACTGCTCAAAGATCTATGGTCCCTTCCTCCTGCCGATCTGGGGGCTAGCAATCAGCCATACGTCGAAACTCGCAACGCACTGCGCCTCTATGGCCAGCTGTCCTATCACCTCATCTTTCCCTACATTTGTGTTGACCTGTCGCTCTCAGAGCAATTGGAACATCTCAGCACTGCTATCCACCTCCTCCTAGCGCTCTATGTTCATGGCGATGCACGATCGCAGTTCATACCCAACAGTCTCTTCGTTGATATCGGCATCATGGTCAAGAATGTATATATCTGCGTTGCGAAAGCAAAGGTGGATCACCCCTCTTCACCATTCTTCATCATCTTGCTTGGGACTGATCGCTTGGAGTCACTCTTTGGTATTCTGCGTACGATGGTTGGCAACGACACAAATCTTGATATCCTACAGCTCACCCTTCGCGTCACATCTACCACTGAAGTGTCCAACATCCTCGCTAAGCATCCGGAATGGGACAAGAGCCCTCGACGACTCCGCCTCCCCACTGTCTCCAAGAACATGGCGGAAATCAGTAGCTCAGCGGATTACACCAGCCCAAGAGCATTTGCTAATCCCGAGAAGCTCCGCCCATCTGGCATGACGCCTGCAACATCATGGAAGTGTGGGCGTCGGTTGCTAGAAGAGCGGCACAAGTGGGCTGCCCCAATCCTCCAGCACATTTCCGGTACCCCAAATGCTTCTATTCTCGCCCCTTACGGAACCTCCATGATCATTTTGAATGAAACCGGAGACGATGGCGACAGTGAGGCAGAGGGTGACCCTTCTATGTCTGATAGGGATCCATCGCCGCTGCTACCTCCATCGAATTTACTGGACACCACTGCAGGTATGCGAGAGCTCGAGGACTCCGCTACTGACATAGACTGGCGCGACAAAACTCACTCTGAAAAAGTCCCCTTCTCAAATGTCGTGCAAGTCGGAGGTGTAGCAATGAACAAGTCCCGTGCGATTGCACAGCGGTTCCGGTATGTAACGTCAGCAAGCTCGACTGATAGGCTTCGTTGCATTGCGCAAGAGAGTCGGTTCAAAGCTACCGGCAGTTACGAGCATACATTATCCGGAGACAGTGGTATCGACGGCCCCATCCTCTCTGTTCTCCAGCCCATCGCAACGCTTGTGTTTTGCGAGCACAAGCTTTTCCTCTGCATTGCGGAGGTCAACGGTTTATTTCTAGACTCTCGCTCTGTCGATGGGATCCCTGTCGCCATTCTTTTGGAGAAAATAGCTGAGGTTTCATACCAAGCATTGCGCTTGGTCCCAGCAAACGCCTCTGACGATCCTGGTGGGAACAATGACTAGAGATCCTCCCATCTCTTCTCGCTTTCAGCCAAGGTCCCTGGCTTTCTTGTTCAACCGATAAACCCCACCGTCGCATCCCACATATCTTGTGAACCCTTCTTCCTCTTCGAGTCTGCGGTTCTCATGGCCATCGCTACTGACCTGCAAGATCGTATCGTCACCGGCCTTCGCAAGGCCATACCACATGTCAAGATATCGGACTATTTTCCGTATCAAGAGCGCCATGGTATGTTCGTATGCATGTACTGTACCTCAGACACCTTATCATTCCCTAGGTAAAGCTTGCTTCGTGATAGAGCGCGTTGATGCAGACACCGGCATTCGCGACCACGTTGGACTCGTGTGCCCCAAGTGTCAACCCACAGTAACATTCAACAGTTCCCTCCGGCAACGTATCGTTGAGCACATCGGTGCTCATATCCTCCATGATACAGCTGTCGGGCGCGCAGACGAACCATGCAGCCTCTGTCTTCGGCCCGCACCGCTATGCAAGATCATCCTCAAGAAAACAAAGGGACGTACTGGCAATCTCGCAATTGACATGAAAGCGAGCTCATGCCCGAACGTCGTAAAGTTCTCTATAATGATAGCTGCTGAGTGCTCCGATGCATCGCCATGTACTAATCACCCGATGCTCTGTCCATATTGCCCTGATTCAAGTCCCTCGGTCTGATCATATACATTCTGCCAACACCTGCGCTGCGTTCATCCTGCCATCCCCTTGGACAAGCATAGGTCCATTTGGAGTCTATCAAAGCTTGAGAGGGATGGAATGAGGCGGCTTTGGGAAAACAGGCTCAAGCAACCCAAAGTGCGCATGAAGGCACAATGCATACCGCTTATGATTTCAGAGACACATCGCTCGCATCTTGTGTTATCGTACGCAGTATATTTTATCTTTGGTGCTATACTAATCCCTTGTAGGGATGCCATGGTCCCTTCCGACTCGAAGAGTGAGTCTTCGAGTGACCAGGATGACACGAGATCAGGAAACGATGGTGATGATCAAAACGTCGAGCGCAAGGCAAGCAACGCTTACAACGCTCAACAAATTGAACACAGGGCAAGCAGTGCCCAATGTGCTGAGTGCGGGGCAAGTGACACTCAACAAGTTGAACACAGGGCAAGCATTGCCCAACGTGCCGAGTGCGGGGCAAGCGATGCTCAACAAGTTGAACACAGGGCAAGCATTGCCCAACGTGCCGAGTGTGGGGCAAGCGATGCTCAAGAAGTTGAGCACAAGACAAGCAGTGCTGAGCACGGGGTAAGCGATGCTCAACTTGTTGAGCACGAGCCGTCTGCCCATGAGCCGTCTCCCCCTGTGCCACTGTCCATCATCTCCACACCTACACGCATGGGACAAAGGCGAAAAGTAAGGGACATGAGTGGGTTGTCAATGTGCTTGTGTGGAGATCATGCACAAGCGGGCAATGCAAGCTCAATTCAGTGCCAGAGAGCTGGATGCGAAACAGTATGAGTGAGCAAGATTGGTTGGCGTTGGTGAGCCCCAAACTGACACCAGTCACAGTATCATCTTCGATGTGTTGGGTATGAGGATGCACGACCAAGAAATTGGACATGTGAACCATGTGCATCAACAAAGAGGGTGCGGCGACGGTAGACAGTCTTGTAGTACAGTACGCGACTGGTGAAAATCATAGAGATTGTGTTATCTAACAAAATCTTATCTAATCTTTCCTTATATGGTAATTACCCCTGATTACATACCTAGTTAGTTCCCTTCTCAAATGTGTTTCGAAAAGAACCGACCCGTGGTATTTTTTTCAGATCCCAGGCCCCCCTTGGGAGGATGGCGTAGTGACGGTGTTGGGGGAAAGTTGAATGTCAGTCCAAGTTGACTTGAAACTTTCGAAAGGTTTGAACTTGTCCCATGACATGTTGACATGATTGGTAAGCAGGCACAACTTGTTGATTTTGATTGTTGACTTTTCCATCTCACTGCTGCCAACCACCAACCTGAGACGACGACACATGGACGCCCCCCCTTATTGGCCACTTTCTGGGGCTCGAAAAATATGAAGATTGGCCCTTGGTATGATGGAATACAGTGGTGGGTGAGAAGGTGAGTGTTTGCCTTTGACCTTGGTGCCCCAGAGCTGACTCAAAGTCTGGGGGGTTAGCCTGTCTTTGCAGCGCGTGGTGACGTCGCCCACGCCCTCGATCCTGGCCTCGGCTCTTTTGGCAACATGACGACCTCCTCACAAGGAGGCTCCCCCTCAAGACCACAGGTGGCGCCTGCTCTGCATCGGTCGGTCGCTGGTGTGCAGGCCAGTTGGCCTCACACATGGCCTCGACCGTGCGTGGTTGCAGTAGAGAAAGTAGGAGCGAATGGAGATGAACGCGCGTGGGAGTTTTCGAGGAGGAGAAGACAGTTATTTTAGCTCAGTGGCTTGTACTCTAGGGACAATCTAACTGCGCTTTTATATACTTTCTATGTGCGATAACCGCGGGTGGCATGGTGGCAAACTGTATAGTAAGGAAGGCCTCAAGGCCCTTTTGTTGTAGGTGAAGCAAAGGGTAATCTAGGTAGAGCGCGGCGGTGAAAGGGCATCGGGGCATAGGGCTCTGCTTGCCGATGTCAGTGTCCGGACTCGTGTGCGCTTGCCCGTTTGTGGGCTCGTAACTATCTTATCTAAATGTCAGTTCAAACTGGAATGCTCCCTCGTGCTGGGCTAAACCCGATTCCAACACTCCCCCTCAAGCGCAGCACAGTCCGAGCGCTGCGTTGAATCCCTTCACCTTCCACTCAGGCAGCGCCTTCGTCAGCGCATTGGCTACCATCTCGTTGGTGGGACAGTAGACTATCTTGAAGGTCCCGTTGTCGACGGTCTGACAAATAAAATGGTACCTGATGTCGATGTGCTTCATGCGCACGTGGAAGTTATCGGTGGTCGCGAGCTTGCACACAGCCTGGTTGTCGCAGTGCAGGGTGGTCGGGGATTCTATGGGACCGAGCAGCTCTCCAATGAGGCGCCGTAGCCATATCCCTTCCTTTGCTGCGTGCGTGGCGGCGACGTACTCAGATTCCGCGGTCGAGAGGGTGACAAGCTCCTGCTTGCGGGACCCCCAAGACACAGTGCCTCCATCTATGAGGAAAGCGCTGCCGGAGATTGCCCTGCGGTGCTCCTGCGTTGCGCCGTCCGCATCTGTGTAGCCGACGAGGTTGTGACGCTCGCTGCCATAGGTCAGCGCAAGCGTCTTCGTCCCTAGGAGGTAGCGGAGGATGCGTTTGACCGCATCCCAGTGCACTTCTCCCGGGTGCTCAAGGAATTGCGAGAGCGTCGATACGGCAAACGTGATGTCGGGTCTTGTGGCTATGGACGCGTACATAAGACTCCCGACAGCCTCCCTATATGGGATGCTGTTCATGCGCGCGAGCCGGTGGGGTCAGATGGGGCATCGGTTTTCGAATAAGTGATACCTGGCACCATTGGGGTGGGTGCAGGCTTCGCGTCAGTCAGGTTAAAGCGATTGACTATGGACTCAATGTAGGAGGTTTGTGAGAGTGAGATCGTCCTCGCTTCTCGATTGCGAGTGACCTTGATCCCCAGGAGCCAGCTGATAGGCCCCAAGTCTGTGAGGGAATACTTCTCATTGAGTTTGCACTTGTAGGACTCGATAAGCTTCTTCGAGCTCCCTGTGATGGCGCAGTCATCCACATGGATGACGATGATGATGATGTGCTGGTCAAGGCGGGCATAGAACACACCAGGGTCTGTGTCGCTAACGCGGAACCCGAGCTCAATCAGTACGCGGCGCAGTGCGTCATACCACTTCTGGCCTGCCTGTTTGAGGCCATACAACGCCTTGAAGAGCCATTTGACAAATGCTCCGTTACCTTCTGACTCATACCCTGGAGGCTCTTGCATGTAGATGGCTTCATCGTCGTCGAGGGTTCCGTTGAGGTACGTGCCATTGAAGTCGAAAGACTCTATCTCCCAGTCGAGGCGTGCGGCGAGCGCAAAGACGACGCGAAAGCTCGCGATCCGCGCTACGGGCGAGTAGGTGTCGAAATAGTCGATGCCGTGAATTTGCGTGAACCCTTTTGCGACGAGTCGAGCCTTGTACTTGTCAATTGAGCCGTCTGACTTGCGTTTGACCCGGAAGACCCATTTGCTGCCTATGACGTTAGTGTGGGGTGGACGTGGGATGGTGGTCCATGTCACGGCCCTCTCGAGTGTCTCCATCTTGCGATCCATCACGTCCTTCCAGCATGGCCAGTTGGACCAAGATTGCGCCTCGCGGAGCGTCTTTGGGTCGTCTTCTGAGTTGATAATGGCAGCAGCTATGAGTGGATCATATTGTGCATGAAAAACGCAATCAGCGGGCGGTTTGTCAGAAGAGTTTGGAGCTGGACACTCCCCATTTGGCTCCCCCTGAAGCTTGGTGGCTATGGGGGAGCCGGGAATGTTGAGCAGTTTGCATATGCGGTTGCATCGGGGCTGCTCGAGGCCTTGGACGCGGCACGTGTCATTGCGCGTGTCACGGGGCCGGTGCGTGTGGGGGTTGGGACTGGGGTTCCCGAGGGAGAGGGTGTCAGAGGGGGCGTCGAGGGGTTGACTTTTGTGGTGTCGCTGGCTGTGCTGGGCGACGCGTCCGCTTGCTGGCTGACTGACTGGTCTGTGGCTGTCTGCTCCCCCTCAGGCAGCAAGGGGAGAGTGATGCGCACAGTGCTGGTGGCGGACGGCACGAATTTGACGTTGCGCTCGACCGACACGGAGTTTTTGCCCGCCCAGTAGATGCGGTGGGCGTGCGTGCTGTCGGCGTCGTAGCCTACCCATCAGCCCTCCACAGCGCATGCGTCAAGCTTGGAGCCAGACGCACTGTGAACCCAGACCCGTTGCCCCCACTCGGGCAGCCCTGCAAGGTTAGGTTTTTCACCGTGAAGGAGTTCGTACGGTGTGGTGTCCCCAATGACATGGGTGGACGTGCGATTCTTAAGCCAAGTTGCAAACTGGATGGCCTCTGCCCAGAGGGTTTTGGGCAGGCCGCTGCAGTGCAAGACCGTGCGCACACGTTCAACGAGCCGGCGGTTCAGTGACTCGGCGATACCATTGTGCTCGGGCATGTTGTGCGTGGTGAGGCGCCGCTCAGTGCCCTGTCCTTGAAGGAACAGGTCAAAGTCGCGGCTGGTGAACTCACCACTGCGGTCGGAATGGAAGCGTTTGATGCTCACGCCGTGCTGAGTCTTGGCCCATGCCACAAATGACTTGTAAGCAGCGAAGGTTTCATCTTTGGTGCGGAGGATGAAGGTGCGTGTGTAGCACGTGTGATCGTCGTGAACGTGGCATAGTACCTTCGGCCCCCCAGGCTGTTGGTAGGGAGGGGCCCCAGACGTCTGAGTGAATCTCCTCACCAAAAGCCTCAGCACGAGGTGCTTGTCGCTCCTTCTGGATAGCCTTGCGTGTTGTTTTGGCATGCTCGCACGAATCACAGACAGGAAGAGGGGTGCTGTCAGAGATGGAGAGTCCTGTTATCGTGCATGCTGCACCAACGTGCAGATGGTGTCGGGGGCGATGTGGCCCAGTCGACGGTGGAGCGATGCCAGCGGCAGTGCCTCAATGGCTGCGCCAGCAGTCTCTGTGTGGTCGACTTTGTACAAGCCGTTTGCGGTGGCTCGCACGACTCCGACTGTCTTGCCTTGCTTGTCGGTTACTCTGCACGCTTCCCCTCGAACGCGACGATGTAGCCGGCCTTCGTGATCCGGCTGATTGACACAATGGTGAGTGCCATATCTGGTGCATGCAAGATGTCTCTGAGTGTGACTGTAGTGAAGGACTCGCCATTGGGGACCTTGATGGACATGTCCCCATCCCTGTGGCATAGAAGACCCGCTTGTCAGCAGCGGTGATGGGGCGCGGCTCGATTTCGCGATACGAAAGGAATCTGTGGCGGAAGGGTGACATGTGGCGGGATGCACCAGAGTCGTAGAGCTCGCTCTCGGCCCCCCACTGGTGCGTGCATCGCTAACTGCGGCGACTTCCCCCTGCTGATCCTCATCAGCATTGCCCACCTCTTCCTGCGGCCAGCCTTCCATGGCTGCCCATGCCTCGGCATTCGCGCTGTTCGCGCTGTCAGCTCCGCGCGGTCTACCTGTGCGCGATGGCCCCTGGCCCTCTTTCCCCCCGCCTTTTGCCCAACAGTCGGCCTTAACGTGGCCGCGCTTCTTGCAATTGAAGCATTCGACGTCCCTCCTTTTCCCCTTGGAGGTGACGGCTGACAGGGCTTGGTCTTGGGGGGTCTTGGTGTCAGTGAGTTGCTCGTAGTCGGCAATCACCAGTTCAGTGACGATTTCGGGTGTGAGTGCACCTTTGCTGATCTTGGTACTGGCATTGATGGCAGAGATGGTGTTCTTGTAGGATGATGGGAGTGATGCGAGGAGGAGGTCAGTGTAGTCCTCGTCATCAATGGCTTTGCCCATCGCTGCAAGCTGCTCTCGTATATCAGAGAGCTCGTCAAAGTGAGTGCGTACGTCCATGTTCTCTCCGCACTGCTTGTTTCTGAACCTCCTGAGCAGGTCAACGCGGATGGCTCTGGACCGCTCCTCATAGGTGCTCTTCAACTTCTCCCAAACCTCTTTTGCACATGTGCCGCCCTTGATTTGGTTGAACACGCTATTGGGCACGGTGCTGGCAATAAGATGCTTCGTCATTGCCTCACCTCTCTTCCAGCGCGTGGCGGCGTCGAGGTTGCCGATTGTCCCCGCGGCGACATATTCTGAGGGCGCGGCGTCGTTGGTGATGTGGGTGTCGAGACCGTTTGTCTCAAGTGCAAGCATGAGATGGTCGCGATACATGACCCAGTTGGATCCGTCGGCTTGGAGCTTGGGGATGGACTTGGTGTCGTCGCCGTGCATCGTGGGGACAAGGTGAGTAGTATGTGATGTGGAATAGGTTGCGTACTAAAGCGTCAGGGCAGGGCCCATAACCTAGAGAAAGTGGGAGCGGACGAAAGTAGGACGCGCGGGAGTTTTCGAGGAAGAGGAGACGGTTTCTTAGGCTAGTGGCTTGTACTCTAGGGACAATCTAACTACGCTTTTATATACTTTCTATGTGCGATAACCGCGGGTGGCATGGTGGCAAACTGTATAGTAAGGAAGGCCTCAAGGCCCTTTTGTTGTAGGTGAAGCGAAGGGGAATCTAAGTAGGGTGCGAGCGGTGAAAGGACATCGGGGCGTGAGGTTCTGCTTGCCGATGTCAGCGCCCGGGCTCGTGTGCGCTTGCCCGTTTGTGGGCTCGTAACTATCTTATCTAAGTGTCAGTTCAAACCGGAATGCTCCCTCGTGCCGGGCTAAACCCGATTCCAACACCACTGAGGACTCGGGATCCTTCGGTTATTCCCCCAACATGGATGGACTGCTTGGCTTGGCTTACCCAAACCTTTCGCCAATCGGAGCCACTCCTGTCTTTCTGTCTCTTGTCGAACAAAAGCAAATCGCCAATGCGGTCTTTGGAGTTTCCCTTTCCCCCAATTGCTCTGAGCTCCACCTTGGTGGAATCAGCTCGAAGTATTCAGATGAAGATTTCACCTATCTGGATGTCGTAGAAGTACGGATTCGCTGACATGCCTTTAGATTCAATGCTAACCATGATGTGCTACAGGAACAAAACCCTGGCTTTTGGATGGTGAAATCTCACGATATCTCCCTCGATGAGGAGAGCGTTATCGGCGAGAGATATGCGATCATCGACACAGGCAGCAGTGCAATAGTAGGTGACACCAGCACTGTTCGTGACTTCTATGATCACATTCCCGGCTCATCGTATGGTGGAGATGGATCCTATTCTAGTAAGTGAAACGTGGAGAGGAGAGCCGTCGAGACTTATTTGCATTGGACCAGTTCCCTGTGATTTCAACAAAAGTATCACCATAAGATTCAGCGATAATGGGCGTGGGTTCACTATTCCCCCCGATGGTTTCAGCCTAGGCACGGTGGATGACAGTCCGAATGCCCCTTGTGTTGGCGGAATTGTCGAAGCCAGCCTCCCAACGGGTGAGGGCAGTGTCATACCTAATCCCACTTCGTAATTTGTCTCATGGTTTGTAGGCTTCATGATCATCGGAGGTGTCTTCCTGCGAAATTTTTACACGAAATTTAGTTTTGAGGAGAACAAGGTCGGCCTTGCTGCCCTGCATGAGTGCTAACTTGGTGCCTTTCTCTTCTTCTCCCTAGTCGTGGCTCTTTTTTTAGTTCGTACACATAGCAGTACCTCTGTCTAGTTATGAAGCATCCATTTCCCGTCGGGTGCGATACGACCTTGCGTACCCTTGTTTTTAACAGTTGACTTTATCAATTCTTAAAAGTTGTACGAGCAGGTCGTGTTACGTGAGCTGTTCTGGTGAGGTCTAAGGTTAGGAAGTTCTCCATTCAGACTGGGGAAAATCCTTCTCGGCGCAGCGATAACGCCGCGGGGACTCGTGCTTGGCCCCTCATCGGCCTCATCCCTGACGCTTCGAAAGGCTGAACAGATCGGGCTGGTGAGCCCTACTGGAAAAAACGGCAGGCAGTGGAGGAAGCTATAGCTGCATGCCCGTCCTGCGAGGGCCTTTGTCCGATGCACGGGGCGAGGATGACGCGCCAGCTGTTCTGCCAGCCTTCCGGAAGGTGCGAATGCATACGACTTCAGATAACCCCCTCGGTGCGAGGATTCGTCGGCGCGTTCAATTCGTTGAAGAAAGGCAATGTATTGGTTTTCGATTTTCATGATTTGCATAGGTACACTCCTTTGTCCTTGTCGTCACTGCCCGCCTCCAAAATATCGATCTCCCTGGGTCACGTTGCCGGCGTTGCGTTGTGCCCAAGTCGATGGGTGAGTGAAGTGTCGGTGGTCGAATTACGTTACGTTCTCCGAGTCGGCTCAGCTCCGGGCGCCTTTCGCCCCTTTTCACCGCGTCCCTTCCATCCCTCCTTCCTCTGGCATCATCACGCCTTCATTCATACATGCGAACCAACACTTTTAAATGGGCAGAGGGCGTACATGTTGGTGTTATACCAGACAATCGAACGGAGTAGGGCTGGGGGCGCGTGGACCTGCGCCATCGTACGACCTCTAGTGTAGCGGAGTTCGCCCATCCTCAAAACGAAGGTGAGCAGACTCCAGTGCAATAGCGGTCGTACGGGGGGAGATATCGAATTCCCGCGGGTCTATTTACAAGTTCAATGCGGCAGAAACAATAGCCTATACGCGTCCGTTCCATCCATTCTCCATATCGTCCCCTAGCTCCCGGCTTGTCGAGTTCATGCATTTAGTGTTCGAACGTATGCACCGTCACCCGCGCTCCATAAAGAGTTGCAGCACGGCCCTAACCCTACGAGGCGGCGCGGCCTACGACGACGCTTTCGCCACCATCCATGTACACCTCTCATATTCGCTTCACAATATAGGACGCCAACTCTGCTACCTGGTGGCGATGGTGTTTGTTTCTACAAATCCTGTCCTCCGCGTGACTGAGTGGTTTGGGAGGTTCACCAGTCGAAGAGAGGGTGGAAGGATGGCGAGAGTGGAGTGGCAACTTGAATTTGCGCTTGCGCACCCATGAGTACGGGTACTATGCGCGCCACCAGGTCGTGGCCCCAGGCTCAGAGATCTGGGTCAGCTCTCCCGCATGCACAGGGGCGGCAAGAACGTAGGCACACTGCCATCCGATACTGGCGCGCTTGTCCAGAAGTACATGAACCCAAGAACGGCGCTAGTTGGATTCCGGGGTTCGGGGGTAGTTCGAAGGAAGGGTAAAGGTCTATGGTTGAGGCCACGGGCGCACAAAGGTAATGAGGTGGTGCTACCTGTCGCGAGGCAAAGTGAGAGGAGTGTAGCGGACCGGATACGACAGGTACTGTACCCCGAGGATAAGTACAAGCAGTTTACAAGCCTTCAATCTATCTGTCATGGATACCAAATGAGTGGCGCGAAAGCTCAGGCGCTCAGGAGGAACAACGCGACGCTGAGACTGAGCCGAATGACGTGTTTCGTCTAAACAGGCGAATGATGCGCGCATCTGGAGCAGCACAGCGAGCATGATGTGGTATCGGGGTGAACAACCCTAACTGTACTCTGGCAGGGTATCTTGCGTTGCATCAATAATATAATGGCTGTGCGGAGGAGTGTCTGTAACGGTCGCTACTTATTGTCTCAGGGGACGGATCTTCAAGGTTGATGATGATATTGACAGGGGCGGCGTGGGCGAACTGGCGGCGGCTGAGGGCATTGGCAACGAAAAGGAGATAAAGACGCGGCGATTTCCTGGCCCGCTAGGCTCCCGCTCCCGTTCACAACCGGTTACCATGCCAATTTCCGGGCAACCACAACCGCCTTTACGGGAAGTCGGGCCAACCACAACCGGAGGTCCGGTTGCAGTCCGGTCTGGTCCCGGTTTTTTTCTGGTACACTAAGCAGGTTTCTTAAGTTTCAGCAGGTTTCATAGGTTTCCAGCCCAGAGCATCCGGACAGGTTTCCAGGAAAGTGGACCTGTGTTTCCAAGTGTCCAAGTTTCCGGGTTTTTACTGGTTTCTGGTGGTTTCTGGTGGTTGCTCAAGTTGAGCAACCTCTCGAAACTAGATTCCTGATGAGCGAGCATGATGTGGTACCGGGTGAACAACCCTAACTGTACTCTGGCAGGGTATCGCACGTTCCACAACTGGCGCACTTAGCCGGCCTCAGCGGGGGATTGGCGCTCACGCGAGCCGATGTCTCAATTGCAAGCGCCTGTGTCCCTCCTCATTAGGATGCCCCTTTTACCCCACGGTGTTGATACTGACTGAAAATCACGACTAGCATGACCAGAACAATAGTCATGGAGACACTATGGAGTCCGCACCTCACAGGCCTCACCTTCCACAATCAAGACCTGTCCATGTGGTTTCATTCATCGCGTCGTCAGGAAACCCGGAGGAGGCAACGTGAAGCACCGTGACATTCAAGTTCTGTACATCCGTTGACGCGTTGACGCGTCCTGTCTCCCTCTCGGAATGCATCAATGGGGCACAGGCACAACCCGACCTGAGTACTGAGTACTCCTGAGTATTGCGACAAGTCTAGGCTATGCACTGGCACAATCACGCCATTTACCTTCATGCTCTTGCCCATCCACGCCACCAGATCAATGGGCCATCTTGACGCCTTCGGAGATGACTTTTAGAGTTTTGTGGATTTTTGGCTGTTCACAACGAGCCACACACTGCCCGGATCAGATCATCAGACACGCTTTGACCTTTCGTTCTTTATTGGCAATTCCAGGTTTGGAAAGCTAGCTGATGCTTGCTTCTCTCCCTTTTACGGTTCTGCACAATGGCCCCGTCCACAGTATCAAAGACACAATGGTAAATTTTGTGCCTGTCACAAATCAGACCTTACAGAAAAATTTCGAGGGCACATCGAAGCCTTTGTGAACCTTTCAACGGCGCTGAGAGCACGAAGCGAACGAACTGGACCAGGAACAGCACCGCAATCTCGGGGCGGGTAACAGTACTCGGACCTCTGCCTCATGGCACCTCTACATGTGGTTGGACCAGCTCGCAACTGTGGAGGCCCAGTCGCAAGCGTGCCTCCGGGGCTCCGGGGAAGCGCCCGTCCTTCGTTTTAAAGGACCTTGTCCGCATCGCCTTCCACAGGCCCATTCCCCTCGGTTTGCCTTCCACAGCTACTAGAAAACACCCCCCACTCAACCACTACTGTGCTCACATGGAACCTTCCACACTGCCAATGCCAGTGACTTCGCACTCTGGTCCCTTTTTCTGCAACAGGAAGAGGACCAATCCGCCATATGGTCCGAATCGCGGGTGGTGCGCAACCCCCGCTTGACTTCAACCGGGCTCTGGGTGGCTTCCCCACGGTGAGCACATCTCTTTTGGGATGGTGAGGGGTTTACTTACGATTCGGATTCGTCGTTGTAGTACACAGACTGGAACTTCGCGCCCGGTTTTGAAAACCCGCCCAATGGCGGCATCAGCCTGCCAACTTCGAGGCCCCCGGTCCTGGGACTTTCAGTCCCGCCTCCGACAACTACCCAGATGACCCCAGTCATCCCCACCTTGTGAGTACACGACGCGTGATCGTCAACGGAGGGCAATCATTCATTTTGCTGTGATACAGACATCAGCTAGTCCTTGGATGGTGCCACCCACCCGTAGGTCGCGTTCTTTATCCTGTCATTATCATTTCTTGACACAGCCCATAAGCACTCACCAGTGCGCACCCCGTTGCATCGCTATCAAGCGATGTTTCGTGGAGTGGCCGCGCATCTTTGCATACCCAGTCGGCTGCCATGCCGTACAGCGTGAGTACGAGTCACCCAAGTCCAAGAATTCTGTTAATCTCTCGACATGTTGACAGGTCCCGATCCCAACTGGATCGTTTTCGCAGAACTTCAGTCCACAGGTGGAGTCAGCCTGGCCATATGAGTCAGGCCAGCCCACCATCATGCCCCAAGTGCACCATTCTATGCACAACCGCATGGCAGGGCAGGCCGCGCCAGGATACTGCGCGGATCGTAGTTCTGTTGTACAACCAACGTACGTGCCCTCCTCTGATCGGTGTCCTTGCGAGGCAAACACCAATACCCTCGCTTTCGCTAACGCTGGCGATTTCCAGGTTTCCAACATGGCAGATGCCGGGCGGGCTTTGTATGCCCGGTCCTCCCGCGGGGCTAGATGCTGGTCCCTCCATTTCCACATCACCACAGAAGTTGCTTGGCAAGCGACATCGCACTGTGGACAGCGGCCTCGACCATGGAGGTCATGAAGTCAATGGTGGTCACGGACTACGCCCATACAAGAGGGGCAGGTCCGAGATAACCACCGTACATGGGGTCTTGGAGGGAGGCGGGTCCACAAGTGGGACCCGTTGCAAGCCTACCACCGGGACCCCCACAATCATCAACAGCAAATCCGAGGCGGCAGGACGCGGAGCCGAGAGGCTCGGGGCTCACAGCGCACAAGGACTTTACCATCGATCCTCGCAGGGGCCAAGCGTCCAGCAGGACTCGACAGGTATGGTTGTGCCCGAGCAGCTGCCTTGGGCACAGAGGAGTGTGAAGGGAGAGATGTGGCACCAACCAAACAGCACAGTGTCACAGGAGGACGGCGAGTCAGAGGCGGCAGGGGGCGATCTCTTCTACATCCCGAGGCGACTCGAGAAGAGGCACCGGGCGCTCCTCGATGCTAAGCCGGCCGACTGGGCACGCGGTACTATCCGCGTGCTCAAGTGCAAGCTCTGTCCTGACGCCGGCTTCAAGAACTGGGCGGATTTCAAAAGGCATTGCGATAAGATGGAGACGCATCCTCGCGAGATCGAGTTTTGCGAGACCTGCGGGGACTTCTTCGCCCGCCCCGACTCGCTGAGGCGACATCGCAAGAGCCGCCCCCTGCGGTGCACCCGCGTCGACGAGAATACTGCCAAAGAAAAGCGCAGGAAGACGATCGACGCCTACGAGACATTCAAGGCGAGGTTGGAACAGTGCTTGGAGACTGGGGGGGACATCGGGAAGCCTTTTGCCCAGATTGTCAAGGAGAAGTGCCCAGACTCGTCGAAGAGGGGGAGCCGGCAGCAGAATCGGCTCTGAGTGCCCAAGTCGAGGCCTCGGGGAATTGTCAGCCTTACGTGTTTACCTTTGTGTGCTTTTTTTTTTTGGGTCTCTGCCCCTTTTGCCGGCCCTACTGCAAGGAAGGAAGTTGCAGTGGTGGCGCCGTGGACGATATATCGTACCTAGTTTACTCTTGCTGTCGTGTTTCGCATCGCTGTTTACCCGCTTTCTATCACTTTGTCGTGTATATATACCCCTCTGAAGCATTTCCCCGACGACGCACCGTGTATCCCCATCCGTCTGGCAGACCTTGCTCAACCCCAGACCCACGACCATGAGTCGCATCTAGCGAAAAAACTCGAGACGCGAGCGAAGCGAACAAATGTAGGACAATCAATCGATTTGATTGTAGCCGGCCGGATAAGAGAACGCCCTTTATACACGTGTCGGGATGGATCTTCTTGCCCTTGCCACGCCGCCACCCCCAACGCGAGCAAGCAGCACTCGGACGAAGATGCCGACTCTCCCATCCCACTACTTTCCCGCCGCAAGAGAGCGCCGAAAACAGCCCCCTTCCACATGGGACACCACGAGCCATACACATGCACGCCATGAACACCATCACGCGGCGCGATTTTTGAGGAGCCGCGCACGCCCACAGTGCGCGTTTTCTCGCCACAACGATCCCCATTCGATCGATTGTCTGTCTTCTGCTTGGCTTGCCTGAATCTGAAAGTTTTCGATACGAAAATCCCCGCTTCGACAAATTCGCTAGACCGAGAAGGAACGGGGAGCGGGAGTGGAGAATTTGTAGGAATCACAGAGGCGGGGACAACGCGGGGATGCTCTATGGATTGGAGAGACGTTCGCTCGGTCGGTTGCGGCGTCCTAAGTCATCATTTTGGGCCCCCTCTCAATTTCGTGCGTGCGATTTTCAATTCTCTCTCAGCGTCTATTGCAGGCTTTGCAGCCAGTCGCAAGAAAATTTTCTGGCCATTACGACGATCGCACGCATCTGATTGGCACAAAAAAAACCCCTTACGTCCTGATGGAAAAGAAAAAGTCCATAGATCGCCGCGCTATCTGATGGATAGATACGTCTGGCTGGCGACTTCAACTCACCCATCGCACGCGGTGTCCTGTCTGTCAGCGCATAACTGCTTCGCTCGCTATACTATCCGACCTTCGGCGCTTGGATGCGCGCGAATATGAAAGGCTCAATCTGTGGGTCTGCTGTGGCTATATTGGAGAGGGAACCTGAACGCGAAATACATTGCTATCCCGGTAAAGGTCGAAACTAGCCCAGCTGCTCCGTCAGCGTAAACACTGAGTTGCTGGCGGTGGCTTGTGTCGTCGTCGTGCCACTGAGGGCTTCGTGATGACGGGGACTTGTGACACTCGGCCCACAAAAACGTAAAAGGGAGGACGTCTGATGAGGTCTAGAGGCAGCTCGGTCTGCAACTGCTGCGAACAAGACCCTAACCCTAGCTAGCTTCAGCAATCGATGGTTCCTCGCAGCCATACCCACAGCTGATGACAAACTCCAATTGATCTGGCACGACATGAGGGAGGGAGATGTGGTAGGAAGAATGTCATGGCGTAGTGGATGGAGAGGTAGAAGTGCGATGTCTTCCGGGTACCGACGCGTCAACGATATGCGTAGGGCACTGTTCGTGGTTACGTGTGGACGAAGTATGGCCCAGTTGATCCGCTCACCGATAACAGTTTAACTTTTGAACCCCTCCTCTCCCCGGGCGCACCGTGTCAGATGAACCACACGGATGTCCACAAGGTCTTCAACGCGCGGAGACAGAATGGCGACGTTGAGAGAAACGGGGGGGGACGAGTGCGCCGTCGATTTGCCTTCTATTCCTGACAAGGAGGAAATTTGAGAGCGCGTAAAAAATGGCTGTTGAGAAGTTGAGGCCGTTGAGGCCATCCGTGCGTCTCGTGTAGGGTTCCAGGCGATTCTCGAGGATATACAGCACGCCCGACACTTGGCAGGGGACTGAGCCACAGCGCCTGCAGCTGACAGTACACCTGCTGAAACCTATGACGAATTTTACCGAGAGTATGAAAGAGGCACTTACATTTTGACATTCCGTCAGAGTGTCTTGATAGCCGGCCACTGTCTCATGCCGCGCAGTTCCATTTCCGCGACTTTTTATCCAGATAAACGATGAGACTAACATAGCCAAGTTCCTTTGGTTGCTCGCTTTTCACTGTTGAGGGTCTTATTCAAGCTTTGCATGCGGACTGGAGGTTGTTTGGCGATAAAGTCGTCGGGAGGATCCGTGACATTAAACAAGCGACAAATTTGATCTTAGATAGGAGAGGACGGGCTGGAGTCGTCCATTAGGCATTCGGGCTCGTAGCCACGGCATGGCAGACGCAGGTTGGACGCAGTGCAGTGTGGTGTCCACAAGTCTGGCGCTGCACTGCACTGCATTTCTGGGTTTCTGTCACTCGCCGTGACCATGACACGACGCCACAAAAAGCTGCCGTAGTTTCCTAGGATCTTTCTACCTCCCATCATGCCCTTGTCACACCACTACCTTTACCGGGAGCAACTAACGTCCCTACATCACGGCCATGCGTTATGGGAACCAGATCCTCAAAATTTGTACGAACAGGTCTCAATCGGCGATGTCGGTTACATGCAAGAGGGCTCCTTCCGTCGCATGTTCAATGTGCTACTTGAATGGGACGATCCCTTGAATCGCACAACGGTCAAACCAGAACCTTACCCGCGCTTGGACGTCGGTCCATTTCCCAACATTCGTCGCTCACCGTTCTCCAAAGGCGATTATCACCCGCGTCATGTGACCAGTCATGGAATGGACGGGTAAGTGATCATCATCATCTCATACAGACGCAGTCTAGAAACCTTCTCTCAGATCGCCCTACAAAACATATGTCTGCAAGAGGAGGCAAGGGGCACTTCTGACAACCCCTCAGGATGGTGTACGCGAAGATGTTCTCCGCACAAAGGCATTCGAAGACTACATCCGAGACTATGCGGAAAGCTGGTTCTCTGTTGCGCAACGACATAATTTGGACGTTAGGCACATGGAAGACCTCATTCTCGTCACTGGCTGTACCTTGGTCCCCTCGTGGGGCGTCGCCGCATTTGTCGATGACACCGTTGATGCGGAGACATCCATGACCTGCCAAACATTCCCTGATGGTGAGGCAAAGATCGCCTGGCACGAGACCCTTCCAGGTGCAGGTGTATATCAGAACAGTTGCCAGGGCTCGGTTTGTTGTTCTGCCACATGCTCGTTTCGTTCACTGAATCTGATCGATAGGGTGATCTGCGCAACAATCAATGCGTGTTCATCAGAGGTTTTCGAGCGAAGCGCGTCCTCTCTCAGATTGGATTTCAGAGTACGGCACGACCCCTTCCTGAAGATCCCGATCGTATTCGAGAGGACGACATGCAAATGACGCAAACTCCGGATGTTCCAAATGTAAGGTCCTACCTACTGTTTTGTGATGGGGAACAGATCACCGACGTCTCGCCTCTAGTACCGCGACCCGCTCATGGGGGTATTAGACTATATTGCCGAGGTTGGTGTGCTTGTTTTTTTTCCCTAATTCCCACCATTCTACTTAATTCCCTCGAAAAGCAATCCCCGGACGATATCATAGCAATTGCCCATGATGATGACTTGCAGATGGTTGAAGAGGTGGTGCGTCTAAGTCGAAATCGGAACGCTTCATTACTCCCCAGTGACAACGAATGACCCGCATGCTTAGGACGTCCTCAACGCCGACGCGGTGGAGGGTTTTTTGCGTCAAAACGAAATTGGCGTGCTGATTGAGAACGGGGGTATTTTGCGCTCTTATTGCTTCCAGGAACATGGGAGGAGCTGAATGCCAGTTTGCCAGCCGCAATCCTATGTGAAGATGACGAAGAGCCTAAGGTTCTCGATGAGTCAAAGGTGTTCTTTTATGCGGGAGCTGAACTGGAGGTGAGATATCTTTCCTCGAAGCCGGAACTATTAATGAATGTCATGACTACAACCCAGGGAGAGCTCGTCCCGCTCGTCTTGCACCCTGCGTTGTCAAAGTATCTCCTCAAACTCGATATCGCCAATCAACCCGTCGACCACGACTATGACCTTCCAAACGAGGAATTGGCTTCCCCCGCTGTCCATCCGCCCATGCCGTCCCTAACGCTGGACAACTTCCAAAGGTATCCCCAAATTGTCACCGTTCAGGCGTCTTGCGACGCTCTCGGCACGGGCGTCACTGTCCAGGACGTGCTGAGGGCGATCCATGAGGACATGAGCAGCGTCGCGCGCAGACGCGGGTGGACCAAATTGAACGCTCAAGAGAAGAGGGTGGTTGACAATGCGTTCCGAGATAGATGCAAGACGGAAGAAGAGTTGTGCCAGGGCCCATGGAGGATCGACTTTTTGGGCGTCAGGAATAGACTCCAGATCCTCCCGAGACTCTCGCCTGATGGCGAGGTGAATCCTCAGCCTATGACACCGGTAGGTCTCGAAAGAACCTTTGCGAGTTGCCCTTCCGTGATCGCCATTCCTTCCTAGTCCACCTCAGATACCGATAAGATGGAGGCACAGAGAACCTGAGTGATTTTTTTTTCGAGGTGGGCGCTCCCGTTGCGCCCACGAGGCGGGTCGGAACGCCTTCAACGCCATCCAGAGTATCGCCTTTACCCTGTTATGAAACCTCCCTTGTCTTGTGCTTGTCGCAGCACGATACGATTCACTACAGATGATTCTCTCATATTCCGATCACTTCCTTTTTTTTTCTCTTTGGTTCATGTTCTCACTTACTAAAACAAGCGTGGCGCCATCCCATCTTTGTTCGCTATCTCTTTCAGACGATCGAGCTGCCTTTCTGGATACGGAAATTTACACGGGATTCATCATTGCGACGAAATGACCCCCCCGCTCGACGTTCCCCTAGGATGTTGATATTGCGTTCTTTTCGTCGTGGTCATCAAGTAGAAGTATGATTCAGCATTAGCTGGCATGCATCTAGGTCTCCTACAGATCACGCCTTCGGGCTGGACCCAATGTCTTATTCTGTGATGCCCACGCTTCGCGTAGGTTCTGGTGGGCCTGTCACTCCAGTGGCAGGCCACACTTCAAAGACGTTCTTTAGACAATTTGGTTGCAATCATGAGCTAGTGCTGGTTTGTAGGTGCCAGTTGAGCATGAGAGACAGAGGTTGCAATCTCTATGGAGCACAGTTGGACGCCAGCTGCTCTGCCAGTGACACAGAAGGATACGAATGGTGTGGGCGACAACACAGCCTCCCCGGCATGAATGCAACGACTGAGGCGGTGTTGATAGGATTGTTTCAGACGGCAGGCGGTTGCCTGCGATGATCAGTTTGATTATTCGTGGCAGCCAAGCTGTCCTTCTCGGTCGACTAGTAACGCAGTGGCATTGCTTAGAGTCAGGTATTGAATTTCGAAAGGACTTGGTCGTCCATTAATATGCATTAATATTGAAGGAAGCCTTGAGAGTTCCCCACTGCCCCAACGAAGAGGAAACTCGTTACGTCATCGAGACAGTGACCGAATACGCCTGTGGCGCTGTCGCAGGCTGCAGGCCCAAGCACCAGACCACCAGACCACGCACACCAGGACACGGCCACGCATTGCCGGGGGCACTGCCACTTTCTGATGCCCTTCCGGGGTGGCTGTCTGAGCCCTTTGCCAACTTGACTTCTCACCAGAGACCACCACCAAACCCAGTGTGGAACGCACCGCTGCAGCCCCAGTCCCGAATTCTGTGATAGCTATGCCGAACTGCGGTGAAGGGCATAATTCTCCGAAGGCTACATGGATGAGCATGAGTCTGTCCCGTTGGCGACGAGACCCGTCTCCCAAACTGTGCGTCTAGCTGATCCTCGGAAGAGGTGCACCTTGTTTTTTTTTCGCTGAATCAGCCGGGGGAAATTTTTTCACAGGTACTCGTCTTCTTCGGTTGAGGCCCGATCGTCTTCAGCCATGGCGACAATATTGTCAGATGATTCTCCCCACCCCATCCACCGCCTTCCCGTCGAAATCCTTCAAAGGATATTTGCTTGCGTTGCCGAGCCGCGCTCACCCGACGATACCCCCTTCCTCCATGTATTCCCCGAGTGGATCGCCCTCACTTACGTTTGCCGTCATTGGCGCACCGTCGCCCTCAACCACCACTCGCTCTGGGGCACCATCACTCCCAATCTATCCCTCGCGTGGCTCAAGGTCCTCATGGCTCGTTCCGAACCGGCGCAGGTGGATGTCGAGCTCCGTGTCGGACACCTGACCGTCAAACGGATATGCCTCTGCGTCGATGAAGTCATCGCCATTCTGTCCGATTGCACAAGACTACGCTCTCTCCGACTTGTGGGCCCGCGCAGAGACGTCTGCGCCGTCCTAGATGCGCTGCGTACCCCAACCCCCATCCGCAGCCTCGTCCTGTCGCTCTGGGAACCCGGATCTCCCGTCGCCCTTTCCGAGAATTTGTTTGGTGGCCAGGCGCCCATCCGTCACATACATTTCACCGCGGACCGCTGCATCGTCGCGCCGCGTTGGCTCTTGCGTGGCGTCACTCATTTCACGTCGGGCGAGCAAATCCCGCTGGTGCACCTCCTTGACGCCCTGGGTCAGATGCCCGCGCTTACGCACTTTACGTTGCAACACTGCCGCGCGCACTGGGAAAGCACCGATACGTCGCGCGATCGGCTGATCGAGATGCCCCACCTTCAAGAGCTCGTAGTGCATGCGGACTCCCCCCGCTACTTCGTGCTACTCAACCAGAGACTCGCATTACCCCGGAGCGCGAGGCGGCAGCTGGAGCTGCGCACTCTGGCGGTTGCCGGATGGGATCGTTGGCTGCGTTGGTTCACTGAAATGCTGCCCATCATCAAAGCCGCAGATGGACTACAGCATGTGCGCCTTTCCGGTGGCGCCAAGGAAGGTACTTTCCGCACGTGGACCGGAGACGCAGCGACGATCTGCGAAGATGCCGAGTTTTGCTTCACGATGTTCTGGAAGGGGAGCCCGACGACCATGGTAGACATGCCCTTGACGAGTCCCATCTTCCACTTGGGGGCACTGTGCGATCTTCTAGACGCTACAAGGTGCGGGCGCAGGCTCGTGCTCGAGGGCGACCCAGCGCGGGCGCAGTTGCAGGCATCGTGCTGGTGGCACCTGCTGGAAAAGCTGCCGGCGGTCGAGAAGTTGGTGCTGTACCCCAATGCCATGAAGGCGCTGCACTCGGCATGGGACGATGTCCGTGCGCCGGCTGTTCTGCCGGCGTTACAGCAAGTCCAGTTTGTGCCGGCCTACACCGCGACGACGACCGTCGTGGCACCACTCACACCTCTGGCCATCGTACAAAAAGATTACATCTCTCGCATCGTGCCCTCCAAAGTGGCGCGGCCAGATTCGCGTGCGCGCACGATAGCGTGGGTCCCGAGCACCTGTAGAACCGATGATGCGCTTCCACCAGTAGTCCAATTACCAGGGATGCACGCGGAAGATTCGTTGGAGGGCTTGATATTGTTGTTGCAAAGCGGTGCTGGACAGAATATGAGATAGTCGAGGCATTGCTTGTCACTTGGTGCGGCTTGGCTGATATTCACGAGACATTATTGGACATTGGATGTGGACGACCTGGACTATCACTGTTTGCTGTTTGTACATGGTAGAGATGAGACCATTTCTCTGTTGGCCAATATCCTCCTTTATTCCGGTCCCTACTTTGATAACGGGGAGATCTCAGAGGACAGTATTTCGTAATATAGATGGCAGATGTCAAACAGCGTCCAGATTCGAAAGCTAAAGTGGACACCGAACGTCACGACAGGCAAAGAGCTAACCCAGATAAGGAAGAGTCAAAGTGTGCTTGGGTTTGACCTGAGGTCTTTTCTCGCACACGCACAAGGCCCTTCTCCAACTACCGATTCCCTGCACATTGCTGCACAGGCAACTTCAGCTGTGGGGGCCTCCGTTCAATTTCATGAAAGTATCGGAATATCCGGAATGGGTGAACCGAAGATTGGCACCCACGCCAATCAACGCCGCTCGTCGTTGACGTTGTCCCAAACATTATGGGATACAAAACTTCCCAACGTGATGGGTCATAGCCATGGATTCGTATGGACCTGTGTGCTATGGTCATTCATCGTGCTCTCTCTCCTCGTACAGTATATCGCTTTGACTTGAATTATGATCCTGTAGATGAGAAACTCAAAGCGCTTTCGACCACAACATATTCATATTCCACTCAATGCTCATCCTCGGACAATATCATGTTTCTTATTCGCAGGAAACTTTATCGAGCTTTATCCTCCCCTTTTTTGCGCTTCCGTTCGTTCTCTCTTGCGACACAACCAGTACCGCAAGGCATGCTATTCACCCACGGACTCGGACAAAACAGCATGTGAACCGTCCTCTCAGAATGTCCGCACCGGCGACATAGGTATATCCATTTGCGACCTATACGTATCGTGCGTTGCGCGGCCACCGTTCTAGGCGTTACAGCGCTGCCCCGGTTTTGGAGCCGCAAGGTTCATGTGCCTTCAGTTCCGAGTCACCGGTTCACCCATCACCCATTAATCGCTAAGACGCATTACCCCTCTTCTCTGTCGAAATCATTCGCTTCGGTGTGGAGGCGTTATACATTTCTCGTGCGAGTCTAGGTTTGATAAGTCGGTACTGATACTCCGGCGTGCTATCTCAAGAATCAAAGACTGGGACCCTGTTACGATCACTCCCGGGGAGGAGCTACGATCGTCACCGCCGCGACCGTCACCACCAATATCCGCCTCTGTAAATGACGGCATGGAGACCGGGGAATGTTGAAGTCGTCGGGACAGTCATTACAGTAGAACTCAAAAGGGCCCGAGTCACTAGGTTTTGTGTTTAACGTTCAGTTCAGCGCGTGCGCGTAGCGTTCGACAGTTACACCATTGGCAATCATGTCACGTGCTCGAGCTCCCCCAAAGTTAGTGCGTCATCGCGTCATCATTCATCAAGTGTATAATATGTAGTCTCTTTGATCTCTTGCCAACAATAAAAGTAGCTCCTGCTCCTCTTGCCCATATCCCTTGATGGCCCAAGCTTCCCACGAGACCACCGAGCTGGGTGACATACCCGAAGAGCAGATCGGTACGTTGTGTCACTCTAGCTTTTTTTCCCCTTCAGTTAACAGTTTTCTCTCTCTTACAGATGGCCGCCCGCCTCAGGAAAAAAAGGGTCAAATATCAGAGGGAGAGTCTGAGCTCGAGCCAGACTTTGCTGATCGCTCAGCGCCCCTTTTTCCATGTACTTGGAGCAGGCCGAGAAAGAGGACAACAAGGTCGTCGAACGCTGGAGAGCAGATGCAGGGGTGATGCTTGTCTTTGTGAGTCCTTATCTCGTTCTACTGTGGCTGTGCGCACCGACCGGAAATTGTAGGCGGGTTTATTCTCTTCTGCCGTCGCACAACTGGTCGTTATGTCGATCCAGGACCTCAGGCCAAACCCGCAGGATACGACCAACTTCTATCTCCAAAACATCTACGGGCTGCTTGCCAATCTCAGCGCAATCGAAAATGCGTCCGTTCCTTCCCCTCTGGCTAAGCCACCCTCTTTCTCCCCACCAGGATCCGCGATCGCGGTGAACTCGCTTTGGTTCTTGAGCTTAACTCTTAGTCTTACATGTGCTCTGCTGGCGACATTACAACAAGAATGGGCTCATCGATATATCAGGATCACACAGTCAAGTTACGGACCACATAAACGAGCCCGAATACGTGCATTCTTCAGCCAGGGCATCAGCAAATTCCGCATCCCCTGGGTGATGGATTCCGTACCCGTCATGCTGCATCTCTCACTCTTCCTCTTCGTTGCGGGACTTGTGGTGTTCGGGTGGACTATTAGCAATTCAATATACAATGCAATAGGCTGGTGGCTTTGGAACTGTGGAACGACATACGCATACGTCACGCTCTTGCCGATTTTGCGCCATGACAGCCCCTACTACACCCCGTTCACTAGTGTGGTTTGGTCCCTTTACACCGGCACCCTTTGCGTTTACTTTCAACTTCTCAAGTGGATCACATCCCATAGCCACGCGGCCAGCCGCGACTTCAGTAATTTCAGGGACAAGTATCGCAGATTATTCCTCCACGGTATCGAGAAGACAGCCGAAGAATCAGCCCTCAGTCACTCACCAGAGATTGACGGCCGTTCTTTGATCTGGACGCTGAAAACCTTGGATGATGATGACCAACTCGAACGGTTCTTTGCGGCCATACCTTGGTTTTGCAACTCAAAAGTGGTCGCAGATCCTTTGGGTCTTCTGGTTCAACCAAATCGTGAGACGCTGTCTGCGGCTTTGATTGGGTTGATGTATCGCACCTTGTCGTCAAATCTCATTCTTAATTCTGTCAAAATGCGGCGGGTCGAAGTTTGCATGGAGGCCATGGAAGTCGCACCCCTCCCTATTACCCCGGAGGTCTTCAATGTCCTTTATCAACGCGATGAATGGAAGCCAATCCTGTCCTCTGTTGAATTCGGGCTCTTCCTAACCAAGGCTGATCATAACGACCGAAGCACTGCTTACTATTCACAAGTCATCATTTCCAACGTCATCGCAAACGTGCAAGAACATGACGAACGTTGGTTCGAACTTGCTACTGGCCAATTGGGCGTTCCTGAAAACGTGCTTCGTCACTATCTTGCCCATGGTGACAGCGCATTGCTGGCAAACTGCATCCACATCATTCGGTGCATCGTCCGTGATTATTCTCAACCGGGCTCTTCGATTGGGGCTGGCTCACGAGTGAAGACTCTCAGGTTGGCTTTGAAACTTGACATGCAAAGCACACTCCCTAAACTACAGCACGAGTTCTGCGCCCTGTGGAACGAAATTGTCCTCGGTATGTGGAACACGGAGGATCCTCTCATCCAGCATGCCTCTGTCACTGTGCTGAGTCATATCCGGCATCTCTACCTGAGTTTACATGAAGGCACAGATTTTCCCCGAATTGCATTCTCCGCTTCCACCACTAGTCATATTGGGATCCTACACCGGCGCTCGTCGTACCCATTGTGCGACGTCCCAGAACATTGTCCGCCCATCGACTCGGCATCTCAGATTTGGGATGTCGCTCTTGGTGGCACTGCCGACGCATCCCCTGCCCCTTCATTCATCTTTCCATACGATGACACTACCCCAACCATTGTCTTGTCTACCCCGCCGGATGTTGATGCACCATCCTTCCCTTCACCGAGTCCTGACTATACCGGCATCCACCTATCGGACGCGCCATCATCTGCTAAGGTGCCTGCCACCTTGCAACTGCCTTTCCCGGTCGCCATATTGCCACACTCTACCCCCCTCGAAAGCTATTTCCCTCCTGCCGCTTCAGCGGATGTGCCCGTCTCTGGTACAACATATGGGACCATCGATGCCTCCGCCATCCTGTCCACGGCCAGTGCTGTTCCTTATGGGGATGTGCGCGCTGGGCCACAGAATGCGAAAGCGACCACTGTCCTTCCTTCTACTGTTCCCTACCCCAGATTGTCCCCCTACCTCCTACCAAATCCGAGTCGTGCGCCTCCGTCTTCGTCATCCGACTCTGCTACTGTGAGACTCAGACACAATCCCCATAAACTTGCCCCTCTATCTCTGGCCACGACATTTGCTATCCCGCCCACTAAGCCTCAAGGTGCCTCGGCTATAAACCCCCATGGTTTCACAAGTCTGCGACCCCTTAGCGCACATGGCTCCCAGCACGAGAACCCTCCTATTCTAATGGAAGCTCCGAGTCGCCTTTGCCAGTCGGAACCTCCAACTCCTGGAGCGGCCACGCGGACTTCGCGACCCGAAAGTCGTAATTCGTCAAGAGAGTCCGCAAGTTTTTCTGCATGATCCGAAGGGGCCATAGCTGCTGGCATTAGTAGTTGATGGTAAGGTAAGGGCTTTATAACACCTGTGTATGGACCTGCGCAAGGACCATTTCAGCTCCTGTACGAGATGGCGAGTATGTGTAGTAAATGTACGTTAGATCCAAAACCTACGGAGGCATCTTGGCTTTCGAGGTCACGTGAGCCCTCCTACATGTTTTTCTTATCGCTCAAGTTGTCGCTCGGCTTGTATGTGTAGTAGCGTAGTTGGCTGATCCTCCTGGACACTCGCAAAGTGTGCCATTCTCCGTCAGGATCAAATTGCAATTCCAGTAGTGAAACGCGAGAATTTCCCGCTGTAATGCACTGGTGTTGCCCTTGGAATGGACTGTATCCAATGCTTGACACACTGCAACGGAGCATGCATATGCGATCGTGTCTACATAGCAGGCAGGAACTTTGTCTATACGCCAATCAATACTGTAGATACAACAACCACCCGATCTCCTTTCACCACTTATCCTGCAATACACGTCTGTCCTTCACGGTGCACTGGCACTCGACCTCCCTCAGCACTTTCTCCATATCCATGCCCTCAAAGGCACGTACGTCCTCCGAGTACGCCCATGCTGAACAGGCACCACCTCAGTGTCGTACCCGTCACCAAAAATGGTTCATCAGGATAGCGCCCGCAGCAGTGAACGCGTCGATCATCGTCGCCGGCAACACGCCCCATGTATCTGTTGCGGCCCACCCCGGACGCATAGGCGTAGGGCCCATCCGTCTAGTACGTGCCCGTAGTCCGTGCGTGGGCCCCAGAGCAGAATCTTAGTACAGAAGGGACGGATCCGGCTTGCTGTCCTAGCACGGCTACGACTGGGTCGGCGGGCAAGGGCAAGAGACGTGGCGCCACTCGGTACTGCGCGTGAATACTCAGGCTCGTCAAACGCGGGTGAGTGAGGGTGTTTCTCATCTGCTGGAACGCCCGCTAGCGGGCAGAGAGAAGTACAGGGAACCCGAGTCTTTATACCTGCGGGAGCGGATGTCGGAGGAGTCGCAAGAGTGCCCTGCTGCAAGCGCCTGCTCCTCCCCTGGGGAACCCTGACGAACTGAAACTCGGGCACGAGAGATATCAATTGCGCGGGCGGGGGCGTCGTCAGCCCGCGCAGCTCCCTTGTTGTGAACGCCGCTTGAAGCGGGATTCGTCGTCGGATTGTAATACGTGGCAAACGGCTGAGTGATGATGCGAGGTGTCGAGTGCCGAGGCGGGGAAGTTGTACTTTGGGAAGATGTCGAGGGGGAGATAAGAAGCATCCGCGTGACGTCTTGACCTTGACAAATGACGGAAAATGCTCGGTCATCTGTAGAGGTGGAGGGGGGAAGGCGCGACAGGTGCTGGGTATGCCAATGGGCCGGCCGGTGGCAGTGTGGGGATGACTCGGTCGGATGGCGGCGAGGCGGGGGTGGAGACGATACGGCCAGTGGAATGGAGTGTAGTGGGGCAGAGCGGGATGTCAGAAGAGTGCGTGAGATCACTGGGGCATCACCTGTACAGGCACAGCCTGAGGCAGGTCGTGGCAGGACAAACTTGTGTGTGGCGATTCCATAAGTCGAGATGAAGAAACTGACAGACGCTGCAGGAAGGGAAACTTACTTCGGTGCTCACTGCTCAGGCGATCACGCTTCAGGCGCTCAGGCCTCAGGTACGGCTTGGATCCTGAGCGCCAGCAAGAGCCTCAAAGGAACAAGAATCGATAGGACGTGAATGACTTGCCCATCCAGGGAAGTCCGAGCAGTCCCACCCTCTCCCAAGAAAGCAGTGTATTGGGTGAGGTCTGACATCGTGGATAAATTTCCGGTAGCGTCACAGAAGATAAGCCAACGGAAGGTAGGCAAATTCGCAGAGGCTGACTGATTGGGAAAACTTAGAATACTGATCACTAGGCTTTGTGTTCAAAGTTCAGCGCAAGTGCGTTCACAACTTGCGCGTTTCAGCGACGAACTTGGCATCATTGGTAATCATGTC
>WTXF01000245.1:0-34450 GCA_022496215.1 Russula brevipes
TGACTACCAGCCTTTGAAGCGACCACGCGCTGAACCAGGTCACCGTCCCATCAAATGTTTGGATAGATGGTGAAGAAATCACGAATTCACCAACAACGGACAACAATTGGTTTGTACATCCTTTCCGAGTCTGACAGCATCAACTGACTTGAATGAATATAGAAAGAGAAAGGGAAAGAAAAATGCAAGGCTGTCTGATAAGGCAACAGATGCAGTGGTAATAAAACCATTCAACAGTTTTGTTTCTGAAGATTGTCGATAGGTGAAAAGCGGTGCTACTGGTAGAAGTGCGACATCAGCGAGTCTGACACAAAAGAAAACAAGTCTAAGCCAAAGCCAAAGCCGAAGGGAAGGACAAAGCATATGGGACAGCGTTAGACCAATGGATGTTACACAACGGAAGAGTCTGATGGTCAATCTGCCCTTCGAGAGACTGAGGCTCGTGAGCAAGCTTCAGGAGCACGTCGAGGGCCACCAAATGCTAGCCTTCGACAATTCCATGATCCAGTCCGGTTGTGGATAAGTCTCGTCGTGAGCGCTGGGAGTTCAAGTGCAAATATTGTCGCTGGTGAGTGAGCAATTTGTTAGGCACTGATTGTTACTGATGGCTTCAGTAGCATTCGTTCAGTTCCGCGTTCTGTTGAGGCCAGCCAATCTTTCGACGATGAGCCAATACTTCCAAAACTAAACAACCTTGCTAGTCATGTCACGGAGTGCAAGAAGAGCGATGGCAATCTCCTTCCGAGGCATCACCCACACCACAATGGAACATAAGCGAAGTGCAGAACTGATGAGCCAGTATCTGAAAGCGGGTGAGCTCAATCCGGAGGTCATTCCAACTCAGAAGGGTTTCTCCGGCTCTCTCTGCTTGGATACTCGATGAGAGCCTCCCTGGACGATGGGTGAAGCGCCTTCGTTACATTTATTGTTCAAGTATTTGAAAATCAAGTTCCAACTGCGAGCGACACCACTGTTCGCAACCAGCTAGCAAGAATTTTCCTCGAGTTACATGGAAAAGTAGTCCGGGAATTTGCAGTGGTAGCCATATTTACCTCAGTTTATTAGTGTGATGCCTCAGCGTACAGAATGTGAAATCCAAATCGCATATGCAACCGATACATGGACCACCGGCAGATGGTTTATACATTTGCATGCACAATAGGTTCATTTATTAACGACGACTGGAACTTGTTCAACATGTCATAGACTTCACGGTATTGGAAGACAAGGAACATGAAGGGCTCTATGCCGGGAAAGCTTTTGTCGATAGTATCAGGAAGCGTGGCGGACTGGATAAGATATGTCTTTTCCTTCTTTTTCCTGACTCTTTAATAACTTACTCGACTATTTTCTACATTATCAGTGTGACAACCGACAATGCTTCAGTCAACGACGTAATTGTCTCAGTGGCTGGGCAGATCGTTTCGGTGAAGTATGGTGTATCATACACCCCAGATATGCATATCCGCTGTATTGCACATGTGGTTAACCTCGTTGTTCAAGCTGTTCTCGCTGCACTGGACGAGGCCGACAATCCGGGAAATATTGACTACTTCACGCTTCATAAAGAATCTCAAGTCCATTACAACGTTGATGAGGACGAGGATCAAGCTATGTTAGAGGCCGAGGAGCTGGATGAATGTGACTTCGGTGATGAAGAGGAGGCTGATGTCTTTGACGTAGCGGAGAAGGACACTGTTGAAAACATGGAGAACAGCAGTCCATTGAAGCGGGTAAGTATACCATTATTCATATCTTTTCATTCAACACTTATCACCAAACCTCTAGCTGCGTTTCATAACGAACAAGATTGTCTCTTCCCCTCAACGTCGAGCGAAATTCCGGAAGATTATGCAAGAAAAATATGGTGACAGTCCTGATACCCGGGATCGGGTAAAGCTCATGGTTGTTCGCGATGTCCGCACTCGCTGGAACTATACCCATGCTATGATTGCCCGAGCGCTGTTATTACAAGAGGTAAGTACATCGAATTTTGACTTCATTGATATCTAACTCAGTTGTATGTACTAGGCAATCAACACGTGGATTTTTAAAACCTCCGAACTCCAGGGGTGCTTATTCACGAAGTCAGACTGGACAAAACTGGAACACCTAGCCAGCGTCCTCGAAGTATGCTTATAATCTTTGCATACTCATGATATTAATCAGTTTCATCTGTTAAGGTATTCACGCAAGTCACATCACAGATGTCGCAAGCCTCACAACCGACCATCGTGTTTGTTCTTCCGATGTATGAGAAGATGGACCGCCATCTGCTTCAGGTCTCCACCAGTGAGAGGTACAGTGGACCGCTGTCAAGAGCTGCATATGCTGGGCGTGAGAAATTGCTCAAGTATAAGGATATTGCGGCCAACAATCAGTTTTACACTATTGCCACAGGTGTGCTTGTTTCTATTCATCCCGGCCCACAAACTTAAAAGGGTCATAGTTTTGCATCCTTACCTTCGCGCTGAATGGTTCAAGAACTCTGTCCCAATCACAACTCCCATGTCGCAACGAGCTACTGCCGAGAAGGCAGCTATTTCAAAAGCCGAGACGTTATTCACCTACGTTGCAGAACAATACAAGAATTGTCCCTCATCCAAAGAAGGAGACGTTGCAGCAACACCAACAGCATCATCTGGGGATGGAGCCACCAGAAACTGGCTTTCTGATATCTGTGACTTCGAGATCGCAGCACTACCAGCTCAGCAATCCGGAGACCGCTTGGATGAGGAGTTGAGACGGTATTTTAAGTTTGAAGGAGGCCAAGGTGATCTCAATAATCCACTTGTGTGGTATAAGGTTTGTTCTCAACGGATTTCTCAACAGATTTAATTACTTACAAACATGTTAGAAAAACAGTGGCTCATTCCCAGTTATCGCTCGAATGGCACGGGACTTTTTAGCCATTCCAGCAACGAGTGTTTCTGTTGAGAGGGTTTTTTCAAAATCACGTCATATCTGTTCAGATTTGCGGTGTTCGCTGAAGGCAAAGACTGTCTCCGAAGCTCTCCTTTCAAAGATTTGGATTCGAGAAGGGCTATTGGATGTAAATGACCCCAAGCCAACACGAAAGAAACACGGATCATCATAGAATTTTTGACTATTTGGCTAACTATATATCTAACCATATAACCGTATATATACAGTAAATATACAGTATACTACTATATATGTATATTTACGCCCCTCACCGTATACATATACTATATGGTTGGAGCCTTATGCTTAATGTGTGCTTAGAGTTGTGTGCTTAGTTGCACACTCAATTTAAGCTGCTATTAAGAAGGATTAAGATTTCTGGCTGCTTAGTAAGAAACAGACCCTACTGAATCTAAGATGACTTCATCTTAATGAGGATGCACTTAATTCGTCTTAATAAGACGAATAAGACGATTTAAGATGGATTCAGCATTTTGACGTTTTCCTGATGTAGTAAATACAAACTTGTAAATAAGCTCAGCTAGTTAGTCCTACATGGGTGCTTAGCACCCAGAGCCGCCCCATCCCTCATCCCTCCCCCTAGAAGGAGCCACCGCGTTCCGAGGTGGGGTTACGTACAGGGTGGATGGACGCGGCTCGCAGCGGACGTTAATGGAATCGAAAAAAAAAAAAAAGGCATGCCCCACTAATCATTTGGTGTAACACCCGGTGGGTGCTGAGATATAGATGATAGAGTTAGAGACGAGTTCACCAAGAGCTTCACACAACACAGAACTAGCCCAATCGGGGTCGTGTTGCAAAGCTTCGTAGGTAAAAAGTAGTCTCCTGTACATGGGGCAATAGCGTGCCCTTTTATGTCTACAGGTACTATAGTAATATCGAGATCTAAGTAATACTATTGTCCGCGCCCTACGAAGGGGCGCGTTTATTGTCTGCTCGGTCATTCTGACACTTCTCATTGTCTTAGGCCTTTCTTTGGCCACTTGGGTGAGACGGGGCGCGAGTCCCAGTCTCGCGTTGCGTGCTCGGTGCTCTCAATCGCGATGCTCAACAACGCGTTCGTGTTCCGAACGCGTTTCGGCCTTATTCTTCAGGCCCGCGGTGTCCAATGATGCTCAAGCCTCTTGTTCTTGTTTTCTTCATCGATCGGGGTGAATTGGATCAGAGCTTTATTGGAAGCGCGCGTGCTCAAGACAGAGCACTCGTGCGGGCACACGAGTGTCGGTACGCGCGTCGCTCGTGGTCACGTGCTCTGATTGCGTAAGGCGCGCTACTCTAACCAGCGGCCTTACATTTGGCCACATTCTCTTACACTTGTTGTACAGGTTTCGATGGGTTTTTTGCCAGCTCGACTACCTCAGACGCTGTCTTCCTTCACGGATCCGACGCGCTCTGGATGAACTACCCGAGACCCTGGATGAGACGTACGCACGCACGTTACAGGATATCAGCAAGGCAAGACGGGAGCACGCATTCCGCCTGTTTCAGTGCGTTGTAGTGGCGTCTCGCCCGCTTCGTGTTGAGGAGCTGGCGGAGTTTCTCGCGTTTGAATTTGGGGAAGGATCAATCCCCGACTTCAACCCGGATTGGCGCCCGGAAGATCCAGCAGTTGAGCTGCTTACCACATGCTCCAGCTTAATTGCGATAGTCAATGTAGGCGGTTCCCGGGTGATTCAGTTCTCCCACTATTCTGTCAAGGAATACTTGATATCGAAGCGCATCGCCGAGGCAGGGCACGCTGTCTGCGCTCCAACGCAACCCGGTTCTCTTCTTCCTGCCAACTGTGGCAGCGTTAAAGAAAGCCTTGGACCCGTCGCCGCACGACGGACAAGCAGTGGCGCTTTACCACATTAACCGGATAGATATGCTAATGCGAAGCTATCCAGACCTTCGAATCAAGCTCGCTTGGCTCCCCAGGAACTGCCCTTTCGTGGGTTTCCGGAGGGCCAGGCAGCTCGCGCTGGAAGCAACACGCACTGCAGACCTTGAGTTGATCGTCGAGCCCCAAACGGTCAAAAGTCAAAAAGCGAAAGCACTGCAACAAGCCCTCCAAGCATGGTCCGAGCGCTGGCTCCAAGCGCCGCGCACGTCCTTCGCATACCAAACCGCGCTCACCAGACCACCGGACGGGAAGCCTCTAGGGCTGATCGCCGTACCGTATACGGTGTACGGCCGTATGACGACGGCACTGATACGGTGACGGGGTCACCGTAAACCGTACCCGTATAGCCGAGGTTCAAAGTCTTGACGGCACGGTACGGGGTCCTGTACGGCCGTAAACGGTATTATACGGTGTACGGAACCATCTCAGCGACGAGGGGTAATACCGGGGTGATGTCAGAGCAAACGAACTGGATGTTTCAGATGGAGAGAGAGTGGCAGCTGTGGAAACGGCGGCAATGGCGGCGGCAGGAGTGTGTGGCGGGCAGGAGCGTTTGATGGCGACAACTTGAACGAATATCACGGACGCTGCCATCTGTGTGGCCGCGACCGCGATGGGGTTCCGTCCCATTGAGGGTGCTCGCCCACCCGAAGGGCCCGGTTGGGGCGACGCCTTTTACGAATCAGCACCGTTCGATATTACTCCTGGCCCTGCGCAGTGCCTGGTCGTTCATATTGGGCAGGAGGTGGCGGCGATGATGGGGATGCACTACCTGCTTCGGCCCCTGTCCCGACCAATGAACCACGGTCTGCACTCTGCACCTTCTCCACCAACTGTGCCCGCACCATCGCCAGTGCTCATTCCCGAACAGTGGCGAACACAGGCACCAGTATGTGGGGCATCCTGAGAGAGCAGACTACTGCTGCTTCTCGCCGGGATGGACGTCGCTGAGCTCTGGCCCTGTTGAGGTAAACGAATCTTCAAACACGCGTTTGATGGTGATGGCAACAGCAAGGGTCGCGCGCGCGGCTTGGTAGCGATGGCAGCGGTTGATTGTGGGGCTTGACAGCCATGCAAGAGGCTCATCATTGTTCGTGTCGGCCCTTCAACGCGGGTGGAGCGCTGCGCAGCAGGGCGCATGTTGTGCTTGTTGTAAACATCTGTCTGGCCCTTCTTGGGCTCCGTTCTTCATCCCAGCCGGCTTCCCTTTCGGGAGCGTCGAGGCTGGCCTTCCGGGTCCCCATGCGCTCAATAGCGCGCGTTTATCGTCCTCATGCGTGACCTCTTCTTTAGCAGTGCAGACGATGAAGTTGAAGAGGGTGAGGGCCTTTGTGTGGGCCCGGATGTCCCTCGTGGCTTCGGCCTGTGCCACGCTGGCATGCTGCTCGGTGTGCCGCTTTCGCGGTCCATGGGAGCTTCCAGTGTCGCACGGGTTGTCGCCGCAAGTTGGTGCGCACATGGCATGTTTGGGTTGCATCGCACGGTGGGCACGACTTCGATGGTAGCCAGCAGGCCTTATCCCTTGACAGGGGAGGCAGAAGGACGTCAGCCGTGGGCTCGCGCGCACGATGCGGGTACCGCATGTGCGGAGGTCGTCTTCGCCTGAGAGCATGATGCGCAGGGCGAGCGTGCGCAGCTGGCCGAGGGGACGAACGCACCGCATGAACGTTTCCTGGGTGGTGAGGGGCACCAGATAAATAAGCACTCTTCTGGGGATGGGGATGGCGGGTGGGATGGGAGAGACAGTGCACTCACTATGGTGAACGAGGGGCGGCAGGCGATGGTAAAGTCGAGGTGCCGCAGGTGCGGACACGCAGCGACGATGGCGCGCAGGACGGTACCGTTGTCGTACCCCTGCTCCAGCCGAAACGCGATCGTAAGGGACGCCAGCGCGGGCAGCACCGCGAGCGACGCGCCCACGTTCAGCGGGGTGCCCTCGCGGAGGACAAGGGCATCCGGCACGCGCAGGGTCTTGAGCGACGCGCGCGGGGAGGACCTGTGCCTGCACGAGCGCGCCGCTGAAAGTGCTGACCTTGGCGAGCGCATCGGCGTGCAGGTCGGCGAGGGCGCCTGGCGCCGCCACGCTCGGCGCATGGCTCTGCAGGTGGAGTGCCTCCAGGCTGCGGTGCGCGTCAAGGAAGGTGCGGAATGGACGGCCGAGGGCGGGGTTCATGCCAGTCGAACACGACGTCGCCGACCAAGAGGGAGCGCAGCTTCGGCCAGCGCCCGCGGACGAGGCCGTGTGCATCTACGGGGGCATGTGGCGAGTGCCCGTCGATGGCGAGGTGCTCGAGATTGGGACAGCGCTTGATGAGCATATCCCAGAGTCAATGATAGCCAGGTGCGGGTTCATCTGTCAATGTCAATGTTGTCCGACACCTGACGTCAGCTGCTTGTCGACCATCATGAGAATTTTGAACGAAATTTCTCACCGCGAGAAATGCCATCATTCTGCCAGTAGAACCCGCTTTTGAACGTCAGCGAGAACTCGTGAAGGTCGCCAAAGTCGAACAGCTGGACGGGGTGGATTTAGGATGTCCTCTGAAACCAATTCATGTACTTTGAGGTCTTCCCCTGTGAACTGAGCGTCGGCACGGCAGAAGACGTCGCATGGGACCGTGTGGTGCCAGTGCGTGTTTGGGCCGCATGCATACGTGGGCGCTGCCGGTTCCGGTGGCGTGTATGAATCTGTCGTCGCCTAGCGTGACTCGGATCGGGCGTCCGAGGTGAGGATGAGGAGGGCCCTAGATGAAAGGATTAGATCCCTAAGGAAACATCGGAGGCGCATTGCGGGGGAGATGCCAACCTACCCAGGGAAAATCGTCAGTGATGGAAAGGACCCCCAAACTTCTGCAGCTCACAGGCAGAAGATGTAGGGGGCCTTGAGACAGATGAAGAGCGCGACAACGAGGGAATGGCCAACACGACAGCAGCGATGCCGACAGTAACGGCGCCGACCACGCTCAGGCCCCGGATCAGGCTGACTGGGCAAAGCACATCGGAGTTGGACTGCTTTGGTCACGGGGGCTCAAGCGCTCAACTGGGGCTCAGGCGGAATGTTGAGGTGCCAAGACTGTGAAGGCTGAGGGTGGAGAAGCAAAGATGGCAGTGGTGGTGCAGTGTGGGTTTGGCAGGTGGCGGCTCAGGCGGGGGTTCCAGTTCGAGCTTGGCAGACAACGGGGGTGGCTCAGGCGGCAGTCTGAGAGGGGGGAACTGCATGGCTGGTGCAGCTGATGGCAGTGACAGGAGAGGTGATGGGCGGAGGACTGAACGACGAAAGGGAAGGGGGCAAACGCAACGGAGGCTGGTGGGCGTGAGTTCAACTGGCTTGGGTGGCAGCTCCAGCGGTAGTTCAAGAGGGCGACGGGGTCGACGTGGGCAGCTGAGAAAAAGGCCTTGTTGTGGTCGCGGTTGAGAACATTGAGGCGTTGAGGATGTTGAGGAGTCGTTGAGGTTTCAGTGAAATTGAAGTCCGAGAAATCCCACCATGCATGTTGTTGAGCCGTACAAGCCGTACGATGCCGTTGACGGCCGTATGATGACGGCTATTTTACGGGTTGACCCGTACCGTATCCCGTACCGTATCACCCATCTGCTTCGGGTCCGACGGTACGGGTACGGTGGCCGTCATACGGGTGCCGTCAAGCCGTCGATACGGTAACGGCGATCAGCCCTAGAAGCCTCACCCGACATTCCAGGCCACCCGGAAGCGCGCGAAACACCCAACGCAACGTAACACAAGGAACGCTACCCCCCCTAACCGGGTAGCAAAGACAGCTAAGTTCTCTAGGGCCACTGTATGCACTTTATACAGGATAATCACGGGACATGCCTTTTCAGGAGCATACACCCAACGTTTTTTCCCAAATCACACCCCGGAGCAGATCGCTTGCCAGTGTGGCGAGCCGATCCAAACTATCGAGCACATCCTCATGGTTTGTCCGCTCTACAACGAAGCGCGCCGCAAACACCTCACAGTGGGCGGCCGCCCCCGGAATCTGTCCCAACTCTTCAATCACCCAAAGCGAGTGCAAGCACTGCTTCGCTTCCTCGAGGAGACCGGAGCGTGCGCGAAGCCACGGGCGGTATGGAACCCAGGCTGAGATGTATTCACCGAGAAATGCCCCAGGGCTGTTGCCCTGGACGATACCACTTAACCGACCACCACCAACCTCCCTCCCTATTGCTGCCAGACGTCGTTAACCCCGACCATTTCCATTACCACACACCGCCTAAGCTTAATACGTAGATACCTATGTGACCGCCTCTGTACCCTGTCGTACGCGCGCGGGATATAAATTCGGATTTAAAAAAAAAAAAAAAAAAAAGGCACGCTGTCTCCCAATATCAAGTCCTCATTGGCCCTGCCAATACCGCTGTCGCCCAGGCTTGCCTTGCAGTTCTGCTGAAATTGAGTCCCAATTCCAACGAGGGTACCATCGAGGACGTCCCTCTCTCGCACTATGCCGCACGGCACTGGTTGGACCATGCGCTGTTCGAGAACGTGGCACTGGACATCCAAGACTGCCTGACCGAACTCTTTGACCCGAACAAGCCACATTTTGTGGTGTGGGCTTGGATATGTGATGTGATTCGCGGAGTTTCACTGGGAACAGCCTTCAACGGCGTGTCGCGTCTTTTACAGATACCCTTGGATGATAGAGTATTCCGTCATTTTCGGGAGGCAGGGGTGGGCACGGTGATTGGGGATTCACCTGACATAGCATCCTGGGTCAGTTACGCCTGCACCCTGCGTTATTTATTGGATCTGAAATGGATACCTCTGCCATACACAGCTTCGTCTAGCAGACCGCGCATATGCCAATGCCCGCGCCAAAGGGAGCTGGACTCCGCTGCGTCGGGACGAGCATGATGCACACTTGGGCGATGTTTGTGCCATATCGAAGGATAGTAAAGATGTAAATGCCTGGGACACCGGCGACTCGACTCCACTTTCATGGGCGTTGAACAATCGATATTTGGGGTTTACTTGGATCCTTCTCAAATATGGATCCAACTGTAGGGCCCGGGACAGCCGCGGCAAGACGCCGTTACATTGGGCATCGGAGAAAGGGCTTCCAGGAGTTTGTCGACTCGCTATTTCCCGTGGCGCTGATGTGGAGGACCGGGACGGCTTCAACAAGGCACCACTGCGTTTGGCGTCGGAAAATGGACATCCAGAAGTTGTTCGGGTCCTCCTCGTGCATGGTGCGAATGTCGATTCCCCGGACAATTCAAACAGGGTACCATTGCATTGGGCGGCGAAATATGGGCATCCAGAAGTTATTCGGGTCCTTCTCAGGCATGGCGCGGATGCCCGTTACCGAGACATGACCAACATGACTCCGATATTCTGGGCCTTGTTTAACGGACACGAGAAAGCTGCCTGTGTCCTTGCCGAACACGTCGCAGATGCAGATGACCGGGACGACCGTGGCTGGGCTCCATTACATTGTGCATCATTGTATGGGTACAAGGAGGTTACTCGGGTTCTTCTCTCGCACGGCGCAGATGCACAAGCTCGGGAAGTCAGGGGCCAGACTCCATTGCATTTTGCATCACTCCGCGGTCATGTGGAAATAAGTCGTCTCCTTCTCGAACGAGGCGCAGATGGGAATGCCTGCGACCAACTCAACAACAGTTCATTGCATGTGGCGTCGGAGAACGGACATTTGGGGGTCACTCAGATCCTCCTCGATCATGGTGTGGATCCGAGCCCGCGGAACATTCTCAATTGGACTCCACTACATCTCGCATCACGAAGAAGAGACCGTGACGCGAAGCTCGTTGAGATGCTGATAAAGTCCGGCGCAGATATTCATTCAAGCGCAGATCAATGATGGCCAGTCTCCATCCCAACTGGCTTATTGACAAGGGCGTCGCGCGGTTATTGTCAGAGCACGGCGCTTGGGAGTAATGAGTTTGTCATCGTCATTATGGGGACAGTTGTGATTACCCTTTACCCTACATATTCTCGTTATTGTGCAAGCATGTGTATGCGTGCATAGGTCCAAACGAAGTGATGTAAAATATTTGCACGGATTTACAAGAGCTGCAATGACACGGGAGGGGTTCCTCGGACCAATCTGCAGTTCGCCACAGTACAGACTACAAGGCAGTACGAAGAGTCAAAGTGGGTATTTATTCAGAATTGAGGTAACACCCATTTGGGTGCAGGCCCATGCAATAAGTTGCAGATACATCAACTGCGGTGAGCCACCGGCGCGCGCCTCCATTGTCCCCCTAAAGCTTCGTCTTTTTCCCTGCCTCGGGCGCAATGCGACTCTTGATCAATTTGATCATTCATAGGGGCAATGCGCTCACCGCGACGATCACCGCTACTTTCCACCCGAACCGCGTGGAGACGAAAAACGATAGATCTCGAGGGGCAACGCAAAGTAAGAGGTGTAAGAGTTCAGCGAGCGTTGGTGGACGCACCAAAATATTCTGGGAGGAAGATCATGGTAAAGGCGTAGATGCCGAGCGTGACGACCTCCAAGATCATCATGTAAACGTGCCTGCAAGCAACGACTCCGTATTCAACAAGGCCCCGTAAGAGAAATGGAAAGAAGGAAGGAAGGACGTACCAGATCGTGATTTCCAGTGCGACCATGATAAGTTCGTTCAATGCAGTGAATGAAATGGCAACGATGTTCAAAAGCTCGTTCTCGAACAGAACGAGGGCTATAATCATGATTGTGGCACCTGGAAAGGCAAGACATACCAGGCCCCATTCCTTCTCTGCAATAACGAGTGGAAGCACCTTGGTAGACGCTGATCATGAGCCAGATGAAGAATGTCTTGAAAGATGGCGCTCGCCCCTTGAATGAACAGTCACGCGCAGGTGAGCACAAGTACACAGAAAATGTAAAGTAGCGAGGCGCTTAGACGCGGAAGGGTACGCACCTTTGGCCAGTTCCTTGTAAAGCTCCGGATACGATAGCGCAAGACCTTCGTTCAGATCCCGGTCAAGCACCAGTGAAAACGCGGGCGCCATCGTGTATATCGTCGCATATCCGACCATGAGCCACCCTTGGTAGAGCGCAATCGGCGCAAAGTAGAAGATCGATGAGAAGACGGCCTGCATGACAGAAATGATAAGCCCTCGGTGGATCACGAACTGCGCCAGCTTGGCCGAGCGCCGGTACGAGTTGCGGCCGTGCCAGAGCAGGAGCTTCGTTAAGTAGCTAAACTGCGTCACCGAAAAAGTCGGCGGCGAGCGAAGCCTGCTTGCCTTCTGTACCGACAATCCCAACGCCTACAAATATCAACAGGAAGGGATTTCAAAGGTGAGCGCTTAGATACAATAAAGAGGATGCACAGTGCACGCACCGACATCGCCGGCTGCTTGGATGATTGGATCATGCCCACGTCGTTCCTGCCGTCCCCAATGCAGCAGCGCGCTTCTTCGCGAAGCTCCGGATAAGTAGGGCGACGTCTGCTTTCTGCGTAGGCGAGCATCGGCACGCGACGACAGCAGAGAGCCTCGTCGAGATTCTTGAACAAGTTCAGGCAAAGCTGCAGAAGCATGAGCAAGACAAGCACGTGATCCGTTAGGCAGGGTTCTGAACCAACCTGGAGCGATTCGCCGTCGATGACGAGACAAAGGTCGGTAAATCACATCGCGGAGCAAACGGGGGGGAAAGTCCTCACGCTTGGCGACTTGGTGAATGTACTGATTACGAGCGACCAGCTTGGTCGAGATCGCGATCACAGTTGCTGTCTTGATCTTGTCCCCGGTGAGCATCCAGATCTTGATTCCCGCGTTCCGTAACAGCTCAAGTGTCCCGCGGACATCGTCCTGCAGCTTATCCTCGACGCCCGTCAGCCCGAGTAACTCGAGGTCACGCTCAAGCGTGTCCGCGACGACAGTCGCCACCGCCTCGTTGCGACACTCGACCCGTACGCCTGGGGTGTGATGGCGTGCCCTGAAGTCCCTGTAGGCCGCCTCTGAGAGCTTCCGCCGCGCGACGACGAGCGTGCGCAAGCCTTCGCGCGCCATGTTAGCGGTCTCCTCTTCAAGCCAGTCGTTCCGTTGCACGATCCGCGCCATTACGACGTCCGCGCCCTTTTGCAGGAAGGTGAGCTCACCAGAGGCGGCATCGCGACGACGATCCCCATGCGCTCCGATTCAGACGTCAACGGGAAGATCTCGAGAACGACGTAGGCAAGCGTACTGCCGGAAGGCGTGCGGAGTTCCATCCGCGTGCGGTCCACGAATGTGAGGTGGGTTACACCGACGGACTCTGTCCACTTAACGATGGTGACCTCGTCGGGTGAAGACGCTTGGTAAGTCCCCGAGCTATCGTCGTTGGTGATCGGAGTAAGCTAGAAACTGTGTCCTCATGAGTAGATGTAGCAGACTGGCTTACTTGAAGAACGTACATTGTGGTAGAGTGCGAGGCTGAGCATGGCATCACGAACGCGCGCAGACATGTCGCGGAGACCGCGAGTGGCCAACTGCATGCCAGTCGACAATGGACCGTGTCTTGCATGTATCGTCGTACCTTCATGGCGTAGCAGCCAACAGGACTTGGACTGGGAGAGGCAGTCCGGTTGGAGGAGGTCGTTTTGAGTGGGATTTACCTACTCTCGTTCCCATCCGTACTCATCTGAACCGGACACAGGGAGACCGAGAGTAGTAACGAGGTGATAGGCTAGCGCGCAATGCGGTGTAGGCAAACGCGAGAGGGCAGGAAGCGGGTGGACACAGATGGGTGTGACAACTCAGGAGCGTGGCACACAGGGCGGTCAACCGACGGCCTTGGTGATGAGGGTGAAGTCATACCAATATCTTGCAATTATTGATTATAATGACCAGGAGCTGGAACGGAGAGAAAACAAATAACAAACAGTTCCTTGGACCGGGGCACTGGTCGTTTGTTGAGCCGACTTCAAAGCACTACCGGTGCGCTCCACTACCCCTAGTGCCACCCTACCCCACGCAAACATCCCAAATGCGGTGGTGTCGCCAATCCCCGAGAGAGCTCAGTGTCGTTATGTTTAGCTTTCCAGGGCGATGTGCTCATAAATGAATCTGTGACTGATCAACTTTGGAGGGGCAGAGAGTTTAACTCTTATAACGCGATATCCTTTACGGTCTCTGGGTCTATTTATTGACTTGAACGAAAATGTGAGGGTGGGTGGCGGAATTGGCGGAAAGACGTCGGATGGGCGTCTACTTCCAGAAACGGATGACGTGGGCGCGCGCTCTCAACGTCTCCGACTCGGAAACTCCCGGGGCGTCTATGCCATGAGGCAGAGGCAGTGCAACGCTCACTCGACTGCCCGCTCATACCTTTGTCCTGGCATTCGAACCCTTTCTATCCTGCACCATGAGTTGCCCACGAGGGTCATCCGTTATTGGGTCCCTTTTCGATGCTGCTCTAGAGGACTTTGAAAGGCAAACAGGGATAATCCTGGCCCAACATCCACTTATGGAGAAACTCGACACATGCAACTCTGTTGAATCCATCACTGCCGCTCTTCAGGAGAAAGCACAGGTCTTTCGTCGATTTAGAGGAGGCGGAGGGAAGGTGATGATGAGTCTCAAGGGGTCGTCCGTGTTTTGCATTCCCTTTCCACCAGTGGAGTGCTTGGCGAGGGTATTGGTCTGGTGCGCCGAAATTCGCTCACTCGAGTTGCGGTCTCCAATTCTCACTTCTTTTTGTAGTCTTTCCCGCCTACAAAGGCAATATTTGCTGGCATGGGCATCCTTCTCTCAGTATGTGATGACCTCCGTCCTCCGTGTGGGTCCATCGTGACACCCAATCTGTCAGGCAATTCAGGATGTCGGTGCGAGCTACGAGGCCCTCGGCGATCTCTTCAAATCTGTCGAAAGTTTCCTCAAGCGATTGGATATCTATGCCAGTGTTACGCTTACATCTGCAATGCGCGAGATGATTGTACAGATTTTGGTCGAGTTGCTCTCCACTTTTTCCTTGGCGACGAAAGAGATAAAGCAAGGGCGATTGTGTGAGTGTCTTTTTCCCGAACTTTCACTTGTTAGGAGCTAAATTTGACGCAGTAAAGTTCGGAAAGAAGCTTTTAGGGGAAAATGATATCGAAGCCGTAGTACAAAGGTTGGACAGGCTTACTCTTGATGAGGCTCGGATGACGGCTGCTCAGACGCTTGAGGTCGTCTGCGGTCTCATCCAGAATATAAGTATAGTCAAGGAGGGTGAGTAATCTTGTCTAGTTGTTGCATATCACCTGAGGGTTTACGCCTTTAGATAACCGGTCATTGAGGGATAATGTCCAGGAAGCCTTGGGTACGTTTCCCAGATGATATCCCAACTGTGGTCGCATCTTACTCGTTGTTAGCGATGGTGCAAAAAATGGCAAGCGAGATCAAACAGTCACGGCGTCAGTTATTGCTCGATTTCCGGTGCCGTGGTCAGAAACACTGACAAATCTATTAGGTCGCGAGATGCAAAAATGGCTCTCACCTCCAGATCCGTGGAAGAACTACAACATCGCCCGTGAAAGTCTCCATGAAGGAACTGCCAGATGGTTCACCGAAGGTGTCATTTTTGCGGAGTGGAAATCAACCAGTTCCCTCCTGTGGATTTATGGAAAACGTCTGTCCATCTGTCTCCGTTCATACGGTTGGTAAAACTGATGACACTATAGCGGGATCTGGCAAGAGCGTCCTAAGGTACGTGAACCATCCAGTATTTCCGCTCAGGAGATCTTATTTTCTTCACCAGCTCCGCCATCATCCAAGATGTAGAAGAGAGCCTCGCGACGGATCACCTCATGGCATTCTTCTTTTCGATTTCAGGGACGACGAAAAGCAGACCCGGCGAAGCTTGCTTTCATCCATTCTTGTTCAGCTTTGTAACCAATCCGATGACTACTACGACGTCCTTTTCAAATTCTATTCCGAACACAACCACGGCTCGCGACATCCAAGCAACAAGAAGCTTACGGAATGTCTGAAGAAGATGCTCAACTCCCAACGAGACGGTCCCATCTACATCATAATTGACGCTCTAGATGAATGCCCGAGCTTTGGCTGCCTTCTGGCGCGAAATGTCCTGAGTCGTAATGAGCTTATTGATTTATCTTGCCCAAACTTGCACATCTGCGTGACTAGTCGCCCCGAACCAGACATCGAAGCCATTCTCTCTGATTCCGCTCTCGTTCTGTGTCTCTTCACAACCAGATGGGCAAACCAATGACATCAATAATTACGTCCGCGATTTTGTCAACACGGATCGGGCCATGCGAAGGTGGAAAGCTCAGGATAAGGAACACGTCATCAACACACTCTCCCAAAGGGCTGACGGGATGTAAGGCGTGATCCACTAATCTCTGGCCACATCCTCTTACACTTGTCATACAGGTTTCGATGGGTGTTTTGCCAGCTCGACTACCTCCGGCGCTGCTTTCCTTCACGGATCCGACGCGCTCTGGATGAACTACCCGAGACCCTGGATGAGACGTACGCACGCACGTTACAGGATATTAGCAAGGCAAGACGGGAGCATGCATTCCGCCTGTTTCAGTGCGTTGTAGTGGCGTCTCGCCCGCTTCGTGTCGAGGAGCTCGCGGAGTTTCTCGCGTTTGATTTTGGCAAGGATCAATTCCAGACTTCAACCCGGATTGGCGCCCGGAAAATCCAGCAGTTGAGGTGCTTACCACATGCTCTAGCTTAATTTCGATAGTCAATGTAGGCGGATCCCGGGTCATCCAGTTCTCCCATTATTCTGTAAAGGAATACTTGATATCAAAGCGCATCGCCGAGGCAAGACATGCTGTCTCCCAATATCAAGTTGTCATGGGCCCTGCCAATACCGCTGTCGCCCAGGCTTGCCTCGCTGTTCTGCTGAAATTGAGTCCAAATTCCAACAAGGGTACCATCGAGGACGTCCCTCTTGCCCACTATGCCGCACGACACTGGTTTGACCATGCGCTGTTCGAGAACGTGTCGCTGGACATCCAAGACGGCCTGACCGAACTATTCGATCCGAACAGGCCGCATTTGGTGGTCTGGGCTTGGATATGTGATACGATTCCTGGATTTTCACTACGACCAGCCTTCAACGACGTGTCGCATCTTGTACAGCCCTTGAATGATAGGGTATTGGGTGATGATTTTCGAGAGGCCGATGTCTTCTCGGTGACTGAACATTCACGTGACACAGCAACCTGGGTCAGTCATGCCTGCACCCTGCGTTATTTATTGTGTCTGAATACCTTTGTCTTACACAGCTTCGTCTTGCAGACCGCGCGTATTCCAATGCCCGCGCCAAAGGGAGCTGGACTCCGCTGCGTTGGGACGAACATGGTGCACACCTGGGCGACGTTTGTGCCATATCGAAGGATAGCAGAGATGTAAATGCCTGGAGCACCGGCCACTCGACACCACTGGCGTGGGCGTTGGACAATGGATGTACGGAGTTTGCGTGGATCCTCCTCAAGTATGGATCCAACTGGAAGGCCATGGACCGCTGCGGCAAGACACCGTTACATTGGGCATCGGAGAAAGGACTTCAAGGGATTTTTCAGTTTGTTCTCGACAGTGGCGCTGATGTGAAGGTCCAGGATGGCGACCATAAGGTACCACTGCATTTGGCGGCGGAAAATGGGCATCTAGAAGTTGTTCGGGTCCTCCTCGCGCATGGTGCAAATGTCAATTCCCGGGACTGGCTCACCAAGACACCATTGCATTGGGCGTCGGAAAATGGGCATCTAGAAGTTGTTCGGGTCCTCCTCACGCACGATGCAATTGTAGATTCCTGTGAGAGCCACAAAGAGACACCACTGCATTCGGCGTCGGAAAATGGGCATCTAGAAGTTGTTCGTGTCCTCCTCGCGCACGGTGCAAGTGTACATTCCCGTGACAGTTACAAGACACCCCTGCATTCGGCGTTGGAAAATGGGCATCTAGAAGTTGTTCGGGTCCTCTTCGCGCACGATGCAAATGTCAATTCCCGGGGCCAGTTCATCAGGACACCACTGCATTGGGCGTCGGAATATGGGCATCTAGAAGCTGTTCGTGTCCTCCTCGCGCACGGTGCAAATGTCGATATCCGGGACGGCTTCAACAAGACACCACTGCTTTTGGCGTCGGCAAATGGGTATCTAGAAGTCGTTCGGGTCCTCCTCGCGCACGGTGCAAATGTCAATATCCGGGACGACCGTGGCCGAGCCTCATTCCACTGGGCGTCATTATATGGGTGCGAGGAGGTTATTCGGATTCTTCTCAGCCGTGGTGCAGATGTACAGGCTCGGGACGTCGGGGGCGAGACTCCGCTGCACTTCGTATCACTTCGTGGTCATGTGGAAGTAACTCGTCTCCTTCTCGAACGGGGCGCAGATGGGAATGCCTGCGATAAGTACAACCGCAGTCCATTGCATGTGGCGTTGAAGAATGGACATTTGGAGGTTACTCGGATCCTCCTCGACCATGGTGTGGACCCGAGCCCGCGGGACACCCGGGGCTGGACTCCACTACATTTTGCATCACAAGGAGGGGACGTGAAGCTCGTTGAGATGGTGATAAAGTCCGGCGCGGATATTCAGGCGCTGAACAACAAAGGCCAATCTCCATTCCAACTGGCACGGGGACTAGAACATAGCGATGTTGTGCAGCTGTTGTCAGAGCACGGTGCTCAGGAGGAGTGAGTTGGTCGTCGTCATTACGGTCGCGATTACCCTCATCCTAGTTTACGTCACTTCGTTCGGACATATATATGCACACACCGTGTGCGCGACAGACTGTTCTTTTATGATGACGAAAATATTTGCACGCATTTAAAAGAACCACAACGATAAGGGAGGGTTCCTCGAACAATTCATAGCTGCGATTCGCCAGCTATCTCACACATCAGGCGGTAATGTTGGCCCCGAGTTGTTCGGCACATTGGAGGCCAATTCCGCTCCAAGCAGTACGGAAGAGTCAACGAGGGTATTGATTCAGCGGGGAAGAATAAAGGCAAGTTACAGGTACATCAAATGCGTGGGGAGCAGGCAAACCGCCGCCGCACGCCCCCGTCCGTTATCTTACTAGAGTTTCGTAGTTGCCGAACTTGACGATCCATGGGGCAACTCGCTCACCGCGACGATCACCGCCACTTTCCACCCGAACCGCGTGGAGACGACAAATGATAGGTCGGGAAGGGCAACACAAAGTAAGAGGTTTTTCAAGAGCTTAGGGAGCGCGGGCGGACGCACCAAAATATTCGGGGAGGAAAACCATGCCAGAGGCGTAGATCTAGATGCCGAGCGTGACGACCTCCGAAATGATCATGTAAGCGTGCCTGCAGGAACGGTAAGGACCCTCAACAAAGCTCCCGTAGGAAAAATGGAAGGAAGGAAAGGACATACCAGATCGTGATCTCCAGTGCGACCATAATGAGTTCGTTCAAAATTAACGCGGTGAATGAAATGGCGACGATGTTCAGAAACTCGTTCTCGAACAGAACGAGGGCGATGATCATGATTGCGGCGCCTGGAAAGACACGTCAGACTGCCTGCCTTCTCTGCGATAACGAGTGGAAGCACCTTGATAGACGCTGATCATGAGCCAGATGAAGAATGTCTTGTAAGACTGCGCTCGCCCCTAGAATGAACAGTCACGCCAAGGTGAGCGCAAGTACATAGAAGATGTAAAGTAGCGAGGCGCGTAGACGCGGAAGGGGTACGTACCTTGGTCAGCTCCTTGTAAAGCTCCGGATAAGACAGCGCAAGACCTTCGTTCAGATCCCGGTCAAGCGCCAGTGAGAACACGGGCGCCATCGTGTAGATCGTCGCATATCCGACCATGAGCCACCCTTGATAGAGCGCGATCGGCGCAAAGTAGAAGATCGATGAGAAGACGGCCTGCATGACCGAAATGATGAGCCCTCGGTGGATCACGAACTGCGCCAGCTTGGCCGAGCCCCAGTACGAGTTGCGGCCGTGCCAGAGCAGGAGCTTCGTCAGGTAGCTGAACTGCGTCACCGAAAAGTCGGCGGCGAGCGAAGCCTGCTTGCCTTCTTTACCGACAATCCCGACGCCTACGAGTAATTAGCAGGAAGGGGTTTCAACGGTGAGCGCTTGGATACAATAAAGAGGATGCAAAGGCCATGGACCGACATCGGCTGCTTGGATAATGCTCACGTCGTTCCCGCCGTCCCCAATGCAACGGGCGCGCTTCTTGGTGAAGCTCCGGATAAGTCGGGCAACGTCTGCTTTCTGCGTAGGCGAGCATCGGCACGCAACGACAGCGGAGAGCTTCGTCGAGATCTCTATGAGTTCTTAACCAACCTGGAGTGATTCGCCGTCGATGACGCGATAACGATCAAGTTTGTTCTGCAAAACGTCTAGCTCTTGCCTCTTCAGCCATCTTGACTACAGACAAACCAAATGTAAATCATATCGCGAAGAAAAAGGGGGAAAAGGCATCACGCTTGGCGACTTGGTGAATGTACTGATTACGAGCGACCAGCTTTGTCGAGATCGCGATTACCGTGGCCGTCTTAATCTTGTCCCCGGTGAGCATCCAGATCTTGATTCCCGCGTTCCGTAGCAGCTCAAGTGTCCCGCGGGACATCGTCCTGCAGCTTATCCTCGACACCCGTCAGCCCGAGTAACTCGAGGTCACGCTCAAGCGTGTCCGCGACGACAGCCGCCATCGCCTCGTTGCGACCCTCGACCCGTACGCTCGCGACGTGGTGGGGCGCCTTGAAATCCACGTAGGTCGCCCCGGAGAGCTTCCGCCGCGCGACGACGAGCGTGCGCAAGCCCTCGCGCGCCATGTTAGCGGTCTCCTCTTCAAGCCAGTCGTCCCGTTGTACGATCCGCGCCATTACGACGTCCGCGCCCTTTTGCAGGAAGGTAAGCTCACCAGAGGCGGTATCGCGCACGAAGGTCCCCATGCGCTTCGATTCAGACGTGAACGGGAAGATCACGACTCGGAGAACCTCGTAGGAAAGCGTACCGCCGGAAGGCGTGCGGAGCTCCATCCGCGTGCGGTCCCGAAATGTGAGGGTTACACCAACGGACTCGGTCCATTTGACGATGGCGACCTCGTCGGGTGAAGAGGCCTGGTAAGTCACCGAACCATCGTCGTTGGTGACCGGAGTAACCTAGAAAATGTGTCCTTATCAGTGGATGCAGCAGACTGGCTCACTTGAAGAACGTACATTGTGGCAGAGAGCGAGGCTGAGAACGACATCACGAACGCGCGCGGCGCGCACATGTCGCGGCGACCACGAGTGGCCACTGCACGCCAGTCGACAATGACCCGTGTCTTGCATGGGTCCGGTCATTGTCCCTTCATGCTTCATGAGGGCATCGGCGAACAGGACTTCAATTGGACTGGCAGGAAAACAACTCACCGTCTGCGTTAAAGGCTGTGCCTGTCAGGAGTTGGGAGTTGGGTACTTTTAGCGGTTGCTTACTTAAGTTTTAGGCCCGGCAGCTTGGCTTTCAAGCGGTGACTGCCGGGCTATATGTATTTGTTTTCGTACTCAGAAAATAAAATTAATGATGAGTAAGCTACAACACAACAAAAAAAATTGAAGGTCGATCGATTAGATAATTGACCACATGCGAACACACCCGAAAATTTTCTAAGTCATTCATTTTATCAGAGTAAACATATAAAGTAAAATTACACAATCAAATCTATTGAGTGGGGGGAAACATGAATGGAGGGGCGGGGGGCGTGAATACCAAGGGGAGCACTGGACCGAACGGAGGTGGGTATCCCAGGGTGGGCAGGGCGGGGGGAGGCGGGAACACTGCGGGCTGTGTGAGCGGGAACGCCAGCGCGGGCAACTGGGTGGGCAGCGGGGGAACTCGGGCACGCGCATTGGCGGCGGCAGAGAGCGCGTCTGGTTTGGCGCGCTTACCCGGACGCTCGCCCCCGGCATATGGATCGCTGTAAACACGGCGTCACTTGCCCTTAGCGACGCCGATGGTTCGGTCCGTTACACCGCGCTCTTCTGGGAGACAGCGGCGTTTAGGGGCCTTCTTGACGCCCATTCGCTCGGCGGTCTCTGTCCACGATCCTCGATTGGGCGCAACATACTCTTTATTTGGTAGTGCACTAACTTCCGATGCCGAAGTGATCGCGGCTGAGAGACTATACTTAGCCGAGCGAACGGCCTCGAGCATGGCCGGAGATGAATCAGATGGCCCTCTTTGGAGCCTTTGCAGGATAACGCTTATCTCATTAGTAAGCGATAACAGTGTTTCCTCATGCCTGGAAGGGCATTGTGCCTGTACTGGTACCTGCGTCGCATCCAGGGGATTTTGGGGGCTGCACTCTTCTGGGAAGAGCTCAGGGAAATGAATCTGGATAGCTGCAATATGCTTGCAGAACCGGATCCGTGGGAAATCGGCACAATCGCAGGTAGATTGATTGAGATTCACTGAATAAAAGCCCCCGGGATTAGATTTGGAAGCGACGTGAAATTGTGTAGGATCAAATTGGAGTATTGAATCACGGGAATATTCCTTAGCGGTTGCCAGGATCTCCCGTCGCCGGGACCCTGCAAGATCCAGGCCCTCGAGTCCGACAGCTTGCCGCCCATGCCAAGCTTGGTAATACGGCTCCATTTGATTTACCAGCGTAGCGATGACGTGATCGATTCGCCTATTTCGCTTGCTGTCCAGCCAATGCAATTTCAACACATGATGATAGCTAAATTACAATTAGTTATCTTATCACTGTCACTGAGATCAGAGTCCACATATGCTTCGAGAAGCATGTTAGTATTGCCCTCCTCAAAAATAGTCCGATTTTTCCTCATGGCAGTTGACCACATATGCACTGTTGGCATCCATGTTTTCATGTATTGTACAAAACTCTGGGGAGTTGAGGGGTCCCTAGAGATCTCCTCCCACATTGTGTTGAATTCAGACTGATCTTCTGTGTTTACTAGGGCCTTGACCTTGTCCCACAGCGCCTGGAATTCATTTGTCACGAAGTGTGATCGCATCGCGCGTAGCACGTGCCATTTGCAAAGAAAAACCCGGCTTTGGGGATATGTGTCCTCAAGCGCCGCGATTTGCGCCAGGTCGCGATCTGTCATGATCACTCCGGGCCGGACCGTTGGGCTGGCGGCCTTTACCCAATCTAAAAAGAAAGCTATGGTTTCCTTGACACCATTGGACGCCAGCATCCAGGCAACAGGAATGCCTAATATGAATTAGCGTCCTGAAATAATATATCAAAGTATTGATTACTCACCATGTCCCCAACGGTCCCTGGCGATAATGGTAAATAATAATAAGTCTTGATATTGTGTAGTATTATGGGTTGCATCAATTCTGATGAACCCATGCCCGAGACGCCGGAACACATTTAACTGGAAGCCGGTTTGAACACACATAATAAATGTATCTTTTTGTAATCTTGAACCCAGGGGGGGATTGTCCAGTTTGTCCTTATAAAATACAGATATATTATTTGCTTTGAGTCTATCGACCCAAAGCCTCGTCGAGATCGCGTCTTCCGAGTGAAGGCGGATATTTTCTTGCTCGATCACTCGGGCCATCCAGCTTACATCATGCAGGGAGATAAATTTATCGCGACAGCCGTCGGGCGCGGTGTCATGAAGAATGCGTACCTGGAAACAAATTTAGATCGGCCCCTCAATTCAGAGTTCAAATACGTACGATCTCCCTTGGGTCAACCTTATCTTTCAATAGATTTTTCATTCTTTCCCTGCCAATGCGTGACAGGCGAATATATTGAATATTCGCTGTGCCGATCTCGTGATCGTGTTCTGCGGAATAACGTCCGAGAACACTGCTGGTATGTGGGTAGAATTTGATCACGATCCGGCATTTGCAGCCGGTCTTCTTACTGTCGATTTTGCGCTGGCGATCGGGAAACTTTTTTCTGTATTTGCTTTTACCGCCGGACAGTTGGCGCGAGCAAACATAGACGCGCCTCCGGGACCAAAGCGCTCCGGACCCGGCAGCAACGGTACTGGAGGCGATTAGCTCGATAGAGTAAGCGCGCTCCTCATCCCGGCGCCACTCCTCAAATTTGGCTAGATCCCTCCATTCGTAGGGATATCCGCCGCGGTCCCGGTCATAATTGAAACTGCCGCACTTCATCGATGTCACGGCATCAGGAAAACGGCAAAATGCTGAATGCTTCTTAATGCTTCTTAATGCTTCTTAATGCTTCTTAATGCTTCTTTATTGCTCTTATTAAGCAGGGTGCCCTTCTTAATAAGTGGATAAGAGGCATTAAGAGGCATTAAGAAGCATTCAGCATTTTTCCGTTTTCCTGATGGGGGTTGTCTCTGCTGACGGGCGGTCCGGATTGGTCTACAGCGCGTGTTTCGTTCTCGCTCGCGCTCGCGCTCGGTGTTTCAAGGGCAGGTGACATGTCAAATAGAGGGGGAATGGGGAATTTTGTTATTCTGTGAGGGGGGAGTAGGGGCACGACGTTGGAAAAGGGTGCAATGTGCATCTCGCTGTTCCCTCGCGTTCCGGCCACAAATGTCTTTCCACAATTCTTAAGATTAGATACGATTATCACTATTTTTTATCAATTTAAAACGTATCGAGGTTTACATTGAATTAAGCGAAGAATTGAAACGCCGCTGAGATGACTAAGCCCAACTTCGATGACATAATCTATTTCGCGACCGCTAAATTTCAAAGACTCCTGTCAGGTGTCCACTTACCTGCGCGCAGAACACGACGGGCCGGTGACGGACCTTTCGGAGCGCCCGTCAACGCCGTTGTGAAGTATACACATCGTTTCCTTTTTCTCATTGAGGCATTGAGGCCTCGTCGGCCTCATCGCCCGCCGCCCTCCGCGCCGCCCTGCCTCAGACGTTTCCCGATGAGGCTACACCGTATCTAAATGATCGTCTTCGACCGCTTCTACTCTCCCCCAGTCGTAGCCAAGATGCCTCGGCTACGCAATACGTTGACATCGGTCCAGCAACCCCCCCGGCGATTTCATTTCATCTCTCATTTCCCGCATTGTGAATGGCACGTTCTCATTCGTTTACTACTTTTTGACGTTTTCGTCCGTACTGACTCGTTTTCGATACCCAACGTGGCCCCGACGCATCGCCCATCGAGGGGTCCTTCCTGTCTTAGAACTGACTTCCTATCCCCAATAACCAACAAGTTCCGGCGGCCGTTTCAGTGACCAAGTCTCTCTTTTATCTCGGGTGCGGCATGCCCTTTTCCTCTCTCCAAGCCATAGCATGGCGGCATCAGTCCGTGTAAGTGAGGATCGTTACTCTCTCTTACGCGACGTGCGCCTGCGTTCCCTATCTCGGCAGTCTCGTCCCTCGCCTTGCCTCCGGTCCTCTCGTCTCGTTACTCTCTCGTTCGCCTCCCGCCATCTCCCTGTTCTCGCCGCCGCCGGCTCTCCTTTCTCGCCTTTCTCCGTCTCGTCACCCCCGCGGCCCTGCCGACTTGCCTCTTGTCTCCATCCCACACGCACACTTGTTCCCTCCGAGTCACAACTTCCTCCCCTTTGGGACGACTTCTTTACACACATCTCTTCACACCAAGTTGGTGGGCGACTTCGTCCATCGCGTCATGACCAAATGACATTGCTCCCAGCTGAAGTTTCTTCATTGCATCTCTGTCGAGGAAGACAATTGAAGGAAACAAGGCGAGAATTAGGAAAGTGAGATACCATTCTGGCTCAGAGTGCCAATTTTGTCGCTAAGAAGATACTGTAATGTTTACGGAAGTGAAAAAAAGGAACGATCATGGGCGCGTGACCTGCTGAATCTTGTGCTTGGATCGATGGGCGCCGCGCTGCGTAACTTCCCCTAAGGTATAAATAGGGCGTCCGCGGATGGCATTCAGAATAGGCATCGTCACAGCAACAGTTGGGGAACAAACGGCACAAGTCATTGACGGAGGACGAGATAAATACGGATAGGATTGTAAAGGGAAGGTGGAAGGACAAGCAAGGGATAACATTAAACCAGCCGAGATGCGGTCGGGAATTATAGAACAGGTAAATTTGCTCGTCCGGGTGGGCCATTGTGCGATACTGTACATACAGTACTACTGTACAAAATGCGGCATGAACCGCTTGATGATCGAGAACGCGTGGTGGCACAGAGAACGGAAGCGAGGCTAACCAACATGCCACTGGCGTGGAGCTTTTAATAGAGCATTGGGGACCCAAAGAAACCAGATGGCAGATGACAGGCAGGGCAGACCGCAACATCATGCGCCACCGCCACTAGTACTGAAGCTTACTGAAGCCTGAGGCCATGCCACGCGCTACTTATAGCATTAGTAAGAACGACGTTACAATAGGTTGTTTGGTAATTCATCTTACCGACAAAGCCGTCTGCACCGCAATTTGTTTTTCGAGCGTTCTGGCCAACTGTGGCGTGAGTTTACAATAGTTGTGCTGATGGTAACTTACCATGTGGTGTTGGCAGGTGTCATCCTTACTTGAACCGTGGGTATACCGTATTCGACGAGCACGCGTTGATGTTTGCCCTGCCCTCAGAGAACTCGAGAAGCCGTTGACCATTTCCCGCGGGGGAGGTTCATTGTGGGGGAATTCAAAGTTGCGCGATTTCATCACTTGGCCATGGTCATGAACTGGTCATGACTTATGTACAAGACCTTCTTTTCTCGGGCTCACTTATGCCTAATCGGGGGCGTGGCACACAGGGCGGACATTTGACGGCGCTACTTATAGTTCGAGCCTACCAAATGGACCCGGTGAGCTCACTGAGGGTGTAATCATACCAGTGGCACAGGCAGAAGCAAAGGTAAACGCGGTGATGACATGTGAGGCCATGTGAGGCTTGGAACGCAAAGAGATACAAACAGTCCGAAGTCCGATTGCGCCGGGCAGACCGCACCGGTCGTTTGAGTTGAAGTTTGAAGAAAAAGGTGCGGTCTGTCTCTGTCTCTGTCTCTCTCGTCTACGTCTATGTCTATGGAATACATGTCGAAAGTGATGCGCAACTACTGTGAATAATGTGGCATTATCTACCTATGCCAAGACCTATGCACTGCACCTCACACCCCTGCCCAGTTGCTCGGTATGGCCGCGCTGAATGCTTCCATCACAAACTGCTTGATAAACCGCGAAGCATGCGTCTTGCGTGCAAAGTTCCTGTTTCTATGTGGGATGAGTCGCATACTTCACTTCACAAACCGTCATTCTCACGCCTGCGACTCGGAGAGTCCCGAGGTTGGGGCGTCTATCGATAGTTGGCTGCCCTGAGGCCCTGGCAGCTGAGGGAGGGGCAGTGCAACTGTGCAAGGCTTTTTCGACTCCCCGCTGATACCCTTGCCCTCCATGAGCGGCCCACGAGGACCATCCGTTGTTCAGTCCCTTTTCGATGCCGCTCTCGAGGACTTTGAGCGGCGAACACTGATAGTCCTGGCCCAACATCCACTCGTCGAGAAACTCGAAACATGCAACTCTGTTGAATCCATCACTGCCGCTCTTCAGGAGCAAGCACAGGGCTTTCGTCAATTTAAAGGAGATGGGGGAACGGTGATGATGTGTCTCAAGGGGCTCGTCCACGTTTTACATTCCCTTTCCACTAGTGGAGTGCTTGGCGACGGTATTGGTCTGGTGCGCCAAAAGTATCTCACTTGATGTGCGGTCTCCGGTTCTCACCTCCTTCTTCAGCTGTTCCCGCCTGCGACGGCAATATTTGCCGGGATAGGCATCCTTCTCTCAGTATGTGACTTCCTCCGTCCCTCGTGTGGGTCAATCGTGACACCCAATCTGTCAGGCGGTTCAGGATGTCGGTGCGAGCTACGAGGCGCTCGGCGATCTCTTCAAATCTGTCGAAAGTTTCCTCAAGCGACTGGATATTTACGCTAACATCACGCTTACACCGGCCATGTGCGAGATAATTGTACAGATTTTAGTCGAGTTGCTCTCTACTTTTGCTTTGGCGACGAAAGAGATGAAGCATGGGCGATTGTGTGAGTGTTTCTTACCCTAACTTCCACTTACTAGAAGTTAAATGTGACGCAGTAAAGCTCGGAAAGAAGCTTCTAGGAGAAAATGATATCGAAGCCATAGTACAAAGGTTGGACAGGCTGACTCTTGATGAGGCTCGGATGACGGCTGCTCAGACGCTTGAGGTCGTCTGTGGTCTCATTCAAAATATAAGTGTAGTCAAGGAGGGCGAGTAATCTTGTCTAGTTGTTATTCCATATCTCCTGAGCACTTACGCCTTCAGATACCCGGTCATTGAGGGATAACGTCCAGAAAGCTTTGGGTATGTTTCTCCAGATGATCTCTCAATTACGTGTCGCATCTTACTGGTTGGCAGCGATGGTGCAAAAAATGGCAAGCGAGATCAAGCAGTCGAGGCGTCAGTAATTGCCAATTCCTGGTGCCGTGGTCAGAAGTACTGACAAATCTAATAGGTCGCGAGATACAAAGATGGCTCTCACCTCCAGATCCGTGGAAGAACTACAACATCGCGCGTGAAAGTCTCCATCAAGGAACTTCCAGATGGTTCACAGAAGGTGACATTTTTGCGGAGTGGAAAGCAACCAGTTCCCTCCTGTGGATTCATGGAAAACGTCTGTCCCTCTCCGCCCTCCGTTCACACAGTTGGTGAAACTGATGACACCACAGCGGGTTCTGGCAAGAGCGTCCTAAGGTACGTGAACCATCCAGTATCTGCGCTCAGGAAATCTTATTTTCTTCACAAGCTCCGCCATCATCCAAGATATAGAAGAGAGCCTCAGCGACGGATCGGCCTCAATGGCATTCTTCTTCTTCGATTTCAGGGACGAGGAAAAGCAGACCCGACGAAGCTTGCTTTCATCCATTCTTGTTCAGCTTTGTAACCAATCCGATGTCTACTATGACGTTCTTTTCAAGTTCTATTCCGAACACAACCATGGCTCACGACATCCAAGCGACAACAAACTTATGGAATGTCTGAAGAAGATGCTCAATTCCCAAAGAGACGATCCCATCTATATCATAATTGACGCTCTAGATGAATGCCCGAGCTTTGGCATGCCATCTGCGCGTGTTCATGTTCTCAACCTCGTGACGGAGCTGGCTGATTTATGTTGTCCGAACCTGCACATCTGCGTAACCAGTCGCCCTGAACCAGACATCGAAGCCATTCTCTCTCGTTCCGTGTCTCATTCCGTGTCTCTTCACAGCCAAGATGGGCAAACCAATGACATTAATAACTACGTCCGCGATATCGTCAACACCGATCCAGCGATGCGAAAGTGGAGGTCCCAGGATAGGGAACACGTCATCGATATACTCTCCCAAAGGGCTGACGGGATGTAGGGCCTGCCCGCTGATCATTTGGCCACATTCACTTACACTTGGCGTACAGGTTTCGATGGGTTTTTTGCCAGCTCGAATACCTCCGGGGTTGTCTTCCTCAACGGATCCGACGCGCTTTGGATGGACTACCCGTGACTCTGGACGAAACGTACAGACGCACATTACAGCGCATTAGCGAGGCAAGACAGGAGTATGCGCACCGCCTGTTTCAGTGCGTTGCAGTGGCGTCTCGCCCGCTTTGTGTTGAAGAGCTCGCGGAGTTTCTCCTGTTTGAATTTGGGGAAGGTTCAATCCCCGATTTTAACCCCGACTGGCGCCCGGACAATCCCGAAGACGAGGTGCTTACCACATGCTCCAGCTTGCTTGCGATAGTCAACGTAGGCGGTTCCCGGGTCATCCAATTCTCCCACTATTCTGTCAAGGAATACTTGATATCGAAGCGCATTTCCGAGGCAGTCCATGCTGTCTCCCGATATCAAGTTCTCCTGGGCCCTGCTCATACCGCCGTCGCACATGCTTGCCTCGCTGTTCTGCTAAAACTAAGTCCCAATTCGAACAAACGTACAATCAAGGATGTCCCTCTCGCCCAATATGCCGCCCGGCACTGGTTGGACCACGCACTGTTCGAGGAGGTGTCACTGGGTATCCAAGACGGCCTGACGCAACTCCTCGACCTGAACAAGCCACATTTTGTGGTGTGGGCTTGGATATGTGATTCAATTGATGAATTTTCACTAGGAACAGCCTTCAACTGCGTCTCGCGTCTTCTACAGAGACCCTTGGATGATGGGGTATTTCGTGATTTTCGGAACGCGGGGGTGCGCACGGTCAGTTAACGCCTGCGCTGTGCATCATATATTGGATCTGAAATGGGATACCTCTATCTTACACAGCCTCATCTTGCAGACTGCGCATATGCCAATGCACGCGCCAAAGGGGGCTGGATCCCGCTGCGTTTGGATGAGCATGACGCACACTTGGGGGATGTTCGTGCCATATCGGAGGAAAGCAAAAAGTTTAATTCCTGGGACACCGGCAACTCTACCCCACTGGCATGGGCATTGAACAATGAATATCTGGAGTTTGTTTGGGTCCTTCTCAAGTATGGATCGAATTGGAGGACCCGGGACCGCCGCGACAAGACACCGTTGCATTGGGCGTCGGAGAAAGGACTTCCAGGGATTTGTCGGTTCATTATCGACAGTGGCGCCGATGTGAGAGATCGGGACAGTCACAATAGGGCACCACTGCATTGGGCGTTGGAAAATGGGCACCTAGAAGTTGCTCGAGTCCTCCTCACGCGCGGTGCCAATGTCGATTCCTGGGACAGCTCCAACAGGACACCATTGCGTTGGGCGTCGGAAAATGGACATCTGGAAGCTGCTCGAGTCCTCCTCGCGCACGGTGCAAATGTCGATTTCCGGGACAGCTCCAACAAGCCACCATTGCGCTGGGCGCTGGAAAATGGGCACCTGGAAGTTGCTCGAGTCATCCTCGCGCACGGTGCAAATGTCGATTCCCGGGACAACACCAACAAGACACCATTTCGTGGGGCATTGGAAAATGGGGATCTGGACGTTGCTCGAGTCCTCCTCGCGCACGGTGCAAATGTCGATTCCCGGGACGGCTCCAACAAGACACCATTACATTGGGGGTCGGAAAATGGGCGTCTAGAAGTTATTCGGTTCCTCCTCGCGCATGGTGCAAATGTTGATTCCCGGGACAGCGCTAATAAGACCCCACTGCGTTGGGCGTTGGAAAATGGGCATCTGGAAGTTGCTCGAGTCCTCCTCGCGCACGGTGCAAATGTCGATTCCCGGGACAGCTACAATAAGCCACCATTGCGTTGGGCATTGGAAAATGAGGACCTGGAAGTTGCTCGAGTCCTCCTCACGCACGGTGCAAATGTCGACTCCCGGGACAGCGCCAACAAGACACCATTGCGTTGGGCATTGGAAAATGGGCATTTGGAAGTTGCCCGAGTCCTCCTTGCGCACGGTGCAAATGTCGATTCCCGGGACAGCTCTAACACGACACCACTGCGTTGGGTGTTGGATAATGGGAATCTAGAAGTTGCTCGAGTCCTCCTCGCGCGCGGTGCAAATGTCGATTCCCGGGACAGCTCCAACAAGACATCACTGCATTGGGCGTCGGAAAATGGGCATCTGGAAGTTGTTCGATTCCTCCTCGTGCACTGTGCAAATGTCGATTCCCGGGACAGCTTCAATAAGGTACCACTGCACTTGGCATCGGAAAATGGACATCTAAAAGTTGTTCAAGTCCTCCTTAACCATGGTGCGGATACCAGTTACCGGGACAACAACAACATGACTCCGATATTCTGTCCCTTGATAAGTAGGCAGGAGACAACTGCCTGTGTCCTTGCCGAACACGTCGCAGATCCAGACGACCGGAGTGACAGTGGCCGAGCCCCATTGCATTGGGCAGCATTGTATGGGTACAAGGACGTTACTCGGATCCTTCTCGGCCGTGGCGCAGATGCAAAGCCTCGGGACGTCTGGGGCCAGACTCCGCTCCATTTCGTATCACTCCGCGGTCATGTGGAAGTAGCTCGTCTCCTTCTTGAAGGGCGCGCAGATGGGAATGCCTGCGACAAGTCCAACCGCAGTCCATTGCATGTGGCGTCGGAGAATGGACATTTGGGGGTTACTCAGATCCTTCTTCTCGATCACAATGTGGATCCGAGCCTGCGGGACACCCGCAACTGGACTCCACTACATTTAGCATGCCAGGGAGGAGACGTGAAGCTTGTTGAGATGTTGATAAAGTGCGGCGCAGATATTCACGCGCGGACCCACCGTGGCCAGTCACCATCCCAATTTGCATGGAGAAATGGACATAGCGACGTTGTGCGGTTGTTGTCAGAGTACGGTGCACAGGAGGAATGAATTATTCATCGTCATTATGGGACGTCGTGATTACCCCTACTGTAGTTCCAACATTTCGTTTAATTTGGACATATACATACATTCACACCGCATACGCGCCAGACTAGTCTTTTTGTAACGACGAAAATATTTGCACGCATTTATAAGAGCTGCAACAAAATGGTAAGGGTTCCTCGGATCAATCATAGCTGCTGTTCGCCCTCTATCTCGCGCCTCACGCGGTAACGTTGCCCCAATGTTTTCGCAGATCGAGCGAGCGCCCAAGCCAACAGCGCACGCCCCCGTCGTCTTGCTGAAGTTTCGTCGTTGCTTCGGGGGAGATTATGCGACTGTTGATCAACTTGATCCATAGGGGTCACGAAATGTAAGAGGTGCAAGAGTTTAGGGAGCGCAGGCGGGCGCACCGAAATATTCAGGGACGGAAATCCATGCTAAAAAAACAAAACACATAGACCCCGAGCGCGAGCGTCGCGACTTCCGAGATGACCATGTCAACATGCCTGCGGGGGACAGAGAATTCCATATTAAAAGGGAAAATGGAAAAAAGAATAGGAGTTACCAGATCGTGATTTCCGGTGTGACTATTATACTAGTACGACCGTTCAGGATCACGCCGTGAACAAAATGGCGACGATGTTCAAAACCTCGTTCTCGAACAGAACAAGGACTATAGTCATAATTGCTGCACCTGTAAGGAAAGAAAAGCATCAGGCTGGCTTTCTTTCTCTGCGATGAAGAGTGCCTTGTAAGATAGGGCGCCCTGGCATGAACAGTCGTGTGCGGGTTTGTAAATGCTCATACACACGGCAGTAGCAAAGCAGCGGTGCAATAGCGCGGAAGGGTGCTTACCTGGGTCAGTTCCTCGTAGAGCTCCGGATACGACAGCGCTAAATCTTCATTCAGATCGCCGTCAAGTATCACCGAAAACTTTGGCATCATCGTGTCAATCGTCGCATAGACAGCATAGTCGACTATGAGTCACCCCTACTAGAGTGCGATCGGCGAAATGTAGAAGATGGATGAGAAGACGGCCTGAGTGACCGAAATGATGAGCCCGCGGTGGATCACGAACTGCGCCAGGTTGGCCAAGCGCCGGTACGAGTTCCGGTCGTGCCTGAACTGCGTGACTGAAAGTCGGCCAGGAGCGAGGCTCGCTTGCCTTTTTTACCGACAATCCCGACGCCTACGAGTATCAGCAGCAGGAAGGGGTTTGAACGATGAGCGGTTAGATACAATACTAGAAAGAGAGATGCACAGGGCACAAGACAGGGCACGGACCGATATCGTCTGCTTTCTGGCGCTTACAGTCACGGTTGGCTCGCGTGTCTGTTCTCACACGACTCGGGAAGTCCCGGGCGACGAGTCGACGACTATCGATATCGATGGGCTACTGAGGCAGTCTGAACGCCCATTACTCGCCTATTCCACCACTGCCTTCGTCCAGGCCTTTGTGTCTTCAATAGAACAATAGGTCCTTTCCAGCCGCGTTCCTCCGATCCGGGACATGAGTAACCCTCTCCAACAATCCGTTGTTCAGTCTCTTTTCGACGCTGCTCTCGAGGAGTTCGAGAGGCAGACAGGGACAAGCCTCGCCCAACATCCACTCGCCGAGAAACTCGAAACATGCGACTCTACCGAATCCATTACCGATGCTCTTACAGAGCAAGCGCAGGACTTTCGTCGATTTCGAGGCGATGGCGGAAAGGCGATGGGGTGCCTCAAGGGGGTGGTCCACGTGTTGCATTCTCTTTCCACCGACGGAGTCCTTGGCGACGGTATCGGTCTGGTGCGTCTCATTTGCTGATAACATTTGCAGCCTCTCATCGATCTCATCCCTGATGTTTGTCCTGTAGCTGTTTCCACCTGCGACAACTATATTCACTGGCGTTGGTATTCTTCTCTCTGTATGTGGCCTCCTCCCTTCCTACCTGTGGATTATTGATCATGTCCAATATCTTAGGCGATAAAAGATGTCGGTGCAAGCTACGATGCACTCGGCGACTTGTTCGAATCTATTCAAGCTTTTCTCAGGAGACTGAACATTTACCGTCGCAACAAACTTAACCCAGCCATGTGCGAGATCATCGTCAGGATACTGGTCGAACTCCTCTCGACTTTTGCTTTGGCGACAAAAGAGATCAATCAAGGGCGATTCCGTAAGTCTTTCCTGGTTTGTGTCGCGCTTAGTGACACCCAATATGAGGCAGTCAAGTTTGGAAAGAAGCTTTTGCACGAGTGTGATATCGAAGCTGTTACACAGAGGTTGGACAAGCTAGCTCGTGATGAGTCTCAGATGGCGATAGCAGAGACTCTCGAGGTCGTCCATGGTCTTGTCCAGAATATTAGTGTAGTCGAGGAGGGTGAGCAAATCTTACTCTGTTCGTCGCACGATCTCTCACGACTCGTGCTGTAGACAATAAGGCATCGAAGGACAACATCCAGAAGGCTCTAGGTACGTTACCCTCTGAAAACATG